>MU263597.1:0-40197 GCA_020310875.1 Ceratopteris richardii
GACCTACTGACCATAATCAATTTCGTAGTTTCATCAGGGATCTAATTTTCAAAACAAATGCACTTTTTGATGCACCATCATGTTGGTGGCCTAATTATGCCAGCCTCCACTTTCCATGTTCATGGTTTTGCAATGCATTTGTTGGTTGGATGGTGGCCGGATCCTCCATGTGCTTATTACTCTTTTGATTGGCTACATGTCGACCATTTTGCCATATCTATTTAAGTTATGGTTTTTTCTTTTTCTCCTTTAATGTGTCTTTTGTGTAAGCAATCTGTGTGTTCTGTGTTCTTGCGTGCTGTGTTTTTTGTGCACATGTATTCATAGTAGCCATGGAAACCTTGTCCATAGCACTACATTTAGAGCATCTCCCCTGAGCTTGCCAAGTACTTATGAGTACGTGGCTTGCTCCACTTTGCTGATTTTCCATGGCAGACTATGTCGGCACACCCTGTCTATGACTCTAGCCCAAGCAATCACCAATTTCTCTATCTCTAACACTGGACGGTCGATTGTAGAGCCATTCTTTATGGATCATATTATGGTCGATGCTAGTGTTTCCCGACTCAGCCTATGTAATGAAGGTTGGCATGAGGTTCCCTAATTACCACTAGAGACCATGAGTTGCTATCATGTGCTGACCCCCTCCGGAGTGCCATGCACCCTAATTTCTCATTACCACCATAAATTCATAGAAACATAATTATAGTATCTCTCATCCTATGTACTCCGTCATTGATTTGGTTGCCCGTGAGTTGATCAATTGGGCTCTGCTTTACTTCCGCCGCATTCACAAAGAGTGCCAAGCGATTGTAAAATAGTTAGCCAAAGGATATTTTCCTAGGACCAGACTTCCTCATATTTTCTCGCTTCTTCTTCCAGATACACCTCCCACTGTATTTGTTACCTGTGTCCCTCCTCTTCTTGTGACTGCTACATCTTCCCACATGGACCAAGATGACAATGATGATGAAGTTCTCTTGTGTTTTCCCAAGAAGCATCGTCAAGTCGATGCAGTGTCCACTCCTTCTAGTTGCTCCTCCGGCCCTCTCAATATTGGAATTATCCTTACTCCCAAAGAATTTTCCATTGCCATGGCAGTTCTCGAAACCAACATTACCTCTATTGATGGTGCTGTCATCGAAGTCAGTGAGAAACATACCAGTTCGCCTATGAAAGATTCGGTTGCTCCTTCCCCACCATTGCCCCCTTCTCCGATCCGGACATTGCATGTGCTCTTATTAATGACCTTTACAATTTCCTCATTGATACACAGGCTTCTACCCTGGTAACAGAAGTGGTATTAGTATCTAACGCTCCACCTTCTCCTTCTGCTCATCTTCATCCTGTCGCTCCCACTGTCCCCTCTGCCCCTATTCTTTCCCTTGTCGATGCTTCTTCTCCCTGTCCATATTCTATAGACACACCACCAACCTCCCCTAATTATTCCCCACTACATTCCACTGATGTTGAAGTCGCTTGTACATCCTCCGCTGCACCTCCGCGTCCTATAGGGCTGACAACACCATTTTCTGCTCATCCTCCCCCTTTGATACAGACTTGGCTAGCATAGGGAGATATTTGCTTCAAGTCTCAGATGTGTTCCAATCTCAGATGAATGCAGAAAAGCAGTAGCTTTAGCAGGAGTTCCAACACAAACTTGACCTCCTTGAAGTAGACATTGCTCCACTTCAGGAAGACTTGTTGGGTCTCAGAGCTAGTGAAGCACATTTGCAGAAATAGGTGGCCACTCAAGATCGTGATTTGGTCCAATTACAAAAGGAGTTAGCCAAAAAGGATGCGACATTGACTAAAATTGGCTCAGTGCTGGATCTCACCACTGAAAAAGTCACTACACTGGAGCAAACCTACACCGAAATGCATGCTAAAGCTGTCTAGCGAGAGACCGAACTGGTAGTGACAAAGGAAGAGCTTTTTCAAAAAGCCCAAGCCTTGATTGAAGAAATTTGTGTCTCCATCAAGTTAAAGAAGGAGCCGTAGACATATTTCAAAATATTTGAAATTCAATCTCAATAGATGAAGTGCCTTGAGAATTAGCTCGTAATTCAGACAGAGAAGCTAAAGCGAGTCAAATCAAAAGTTGAAGACAATAAAATCTGCTGGCACGCTGCTCTAAACAATGATTTTTACTTACACGAAGCCTTTTTGTTGGAGCAAAACAGATATTTAGTAAACCAACTTGTTGCACCAAGTTCCTCTAATTTGGATGCTCAATTGTTAGATGCAAACATGTAGAGAAGCTTCTCAAGGAATTGCAGAAGAAGATCAAAAGAATTTTTGAGGAGGCTCATACATTGTATATACAGGGCATTGTAGATGATGATTTTTTGCAATAAGGGTTAGAATCCACCATGTGGCCAGTGTTAGGCCGCCAGACGGATTACTATATTTGTAATTTTTAAAATTTTTTGGTGAATCATCATACTGGCCCAAACATTGCAATTTACTTATGAATCAATACAAAGAAAGGTCATACCCGTGTAGCCCCAAGCGTGCGGCGAGTCCGTAGGACTATGCGTAGTGGAGTAGCATGGTGCAGATAGTTTCATTATCTTGTTGTTCTGTTCGATATTGTGGTAATTCATGGTGATTGAATTCTTTATCATTAAGTGTGGTGATTAATTAATTCTTGATCAAATTCCAATTTGGAATTAGTGCGATATAGTATTGTGTTTAACCTTGAACAGTAACTTAATCATTAATCTGGAACATGGCCATTAGTAAGTGAATCTGGTGGTAGTATTTCATGATGAGACGATAAAGTGTGATAAGGAGTATGTTGTACTAGAGATATTAGTGGTGGTGTAATTCTATAATTTGTTGGATTGATTACCTTAAGTCTGCGGAGTGGGAAAATATCAAAGGACTCTATTTACAAACTCCTTCCATCCCAAGAACCCTTCTAGTTACCCTGTCCACTGTAGTCTTACCAGATACAATCGGATTAGAAACAAAGGTTAATACTACTTCAAGAATGAAAGATGCCTTGAGTTCAGAATTTGACATGATAGAATTGGGTTGAATGCATTATTGATTAGGCCTTGAAGCTAGGGAAGATTTCCATGTCTCAACAAAAGTATGCAAGATAGATATTGAACGCATTCGACATGGAGGATTGCAAGAAAATTTCTACACCTATGGATGTCAACACAAAATTATATGTTGAAGATACTTCACCTCTAGTGGATACTGGAAGATACATGAAATTAGTTGGAAGCCTCATCTACTTGTGCAATAGCAGACTAGATATCTCTTATGTTGTTGGAGTAGTAAGCAAGTTCTTTAATAAGCCTTGCCAAACTCATTGGAAGGAAAGCATGCAGATACTCAACTATGTGAAAGGAATCATTGATTATGGTATTCTTTATGAAGAAGGATAATCTCTAGCCAGATATTGTGACTCGGATTGGGTAGGAGATATTGATACCAAAAAATCAATTTTTGGATATTGCTTTTCTTTAGGATTAGGGATTTTCTATTGGATAAAAAAGAAGAAACTGATTGTAGCTTTAAGCTAAGTACAAATCTGCATGTGTTGCAGTATGGTTGAGGAGGCTACACAATTGAAATTGTCAAGTTGCATGGCCATTGCCAAGAATCCTGTTTTCCATGCATGTACCAAGCACATATAAATTCAATATCACTATGTGTGTGGATTGATTGAGAATGGGGTTGTGGAGATAAGTTATTGTCCAAATAAAGAAAATGGAGCATACATCTTCACCAAGTCTCTTGGGAAAGAGCAACTTCATCGAGACTTTCAAAAGCTTGGCATTGGACGAAGTAGGTAGTTCACCATAGGGTGGATATTGAGGGGGGGTGCTAGATATGCTCAATACTCCACTCTCAAGTGACCACAAATGATCCATGGTGCTCTAAGTTATGGGGCCCCCATTATGAGGAGAAGCCATTGTGGGAGCCCGGACATTTGTGGAACCCTAACTTCCAAGTTAGATGAGGTCTATGTGTGATTGTTGATGGTAATAGATGATCTTTGTGAGCCTAGCCATTAGATTAGGTAAGGTATAAACTTATGGGCCATTGGGTTTCCATTCAAGGTAAAAATAAAGACCTTGTAGTGCCGCATGGTTTCCACCATAAACAATTAATGGGGGGAGTGCAAAGGGGGGCATGCCCCCTTTTGTGGGGTCTGGGGGGTCTATCCCCTTGGCCTGTAGGGCCAAGATGGCAAGACTTCTAGTCATGGAGATATTATCATATTGTATATTTTGTCGACTATTTTCTATCTTCCAATTGTGTTTATCTATACCGACTCTCCTTGTAAAAACTATACAAGCATGGCCCATATTGAGCTTTAAATAGCACTGTGCACTAGTAAGCCCTTCATCTAGATTCTATCTAGATTGCCATCTAAACTCGACATTGGGAGTGCATGGGTGGACAACACCATTGGTCTAGCTACATTACTCTTGGCAATTTGAGAATTTGAGTTCTCTATCTCTCAGTCTGCATCTGTCTTTGTCTATGTTTTTCTCTCGACTTTGTCTACTAGTCTATTCCACTATGCTATTTTTTCTTACAACTCATAGTGGATAGATTGAAAATAATGGCATCATTTATTCCAACCTATATATAAGTGAAAACAAAAAAAAAGCTTGATTATTTCTAGAACACATTTATTGAATCTATGGCCTTCTGGAAAACATAATTGTAGATAGGGATAAAGAAATTTGAAGTCGTTTCTAGAGAAAAAATTTTAGCCCATTGTTTTGGAGAAACAATCACTAATTGGACATATATTTGAAGGTCAAAGCTTTAGAAGAAAAACACATGTCTATGTGAAGGGACAAATTCACAAGTGTATTATATTTGTAAAGTTAGTTCACTTTAGTTCTAGAAGTTTTTTAAAAGTCACGAGAATGAGAAAATCTATATAAGTTAGTTTGTAGTAACTGACGCGATGAGAGAGAAGAAGCAGAAGAGAGTGATAGAATGTGAGAAGGAGTTCATTTTGTATGACTGAGTATAGTCGGGCTTCTTTGAGTGAGAAAGCATCTGTAAAGCTTCTGAGTTTTTTACAGTTATGAGAAGAACTAAGTAAAGTTCTGTGTATGAGACTCTCTCCATCAACTCCATGATTACCTACTGTGTGATGAGTTCAAAAGATCAAGTTTTCCAAGCAACTCGATGCTTGGCATCGAATCTCTGTTGATAAGTCATATTTTCATTTATCTTTCTCATTCAGTGCTAAAGTGTTTGCAAATTATGAAGTTGTTGGAGCAACTCAATGCCTGGCATCGAATTCCAGTTGATAAGTCATATTCTAAGTGTGCATAAAATCACCTATTGTTTTGGTATCTGAAAGCTTCAGGTTTTATGCGGGAAGTCGATGCCTGACATTGAATCCCTACTGGAAAGTGGCCAAAAACACCCCAAGTCGATGCCCGTCATCGAATTTGCATTGCAAGTCGATGCTAGGCATCGAATTCCATTTTTAGACAGGCGCTTTTTACTAAAACATGCAAATTTTCCAATTTTGGAAAGTCATATAGGGTGACCTTGTGAAGGCCATAACTTGAGTTCTAAAGATCCGTTTCTTGCAAGTACTAGCTTGTTGGAAATGTCTTCTCTTCTACTTTCATCCACTAAAAGATCTTGGAGAAATATTATTTTAATTAAGAGAAATTAGCAATATACTGAAGGTATGTCATTTCAGTGACTAGGAAATTCTGAAGAAGTAAAGTTCTTGGTTTTGGCTACCATTTCTCAAAGTTTGGAGTGACAATGAGTTAATGGTGACCATAGAGGTTGTCTAGTGTCACATTAATTCATTTTTTGTGATGTTTCACACATCAACAAGTGGTATCAGAGCAGAAAGTTCCTAAAGAGCAGAAGGCGACAAAGGTATGAGAAGTTTTGGAAAGTTTTTCATTAAAGTTTGAAAGGTGAAGCATTTGAAGACACAAGGCATCAAAAGGTTACTTCAAAAGTATCTTCGTACACAAAGAACTCCAAAAGGTATTATCCTTTATCCTTTAAGCTCACAGGTTGCAGCAGAAGGAAAGGAGTATGGCAAATCATATCTCCATTGACAAACTGGACAGAGATAATTACCCCGCATGGGTAATGAGAATGGAAGCCTTACTTATGAGTAAGGATCTCATGGTATATGTAACAGGTGAAGAAGAGAAGCCATTATTTGAAGATGAAAGCTAACCAAAGAAAGAATAACTTGATGCTTTAAAGCATTGGCAGAAGAAGGATGCAAGTGCAAAAGCTTACATTTACAATTCAATCTCAGATCATTTGCTACCACACATCAGAGGATTGGAATCATCTGAAGATATATGGAATGCATTGGAGTATCATTTCCAAAGCACTACTAAAGCACGGAAAGCAAGTCTATGGTCAGAGTTTACAACATTCAAGAAGAAACCAAGTCAAAGTATTAGTGATTATGTCACTAAGATGAAGGATCTTGCAGATAGTCTTGGATCCATAGATGAAGATATTGAGGATCACAGATTGATTGCTCAACTACTTGCAGGTTTGAGAGCAGATGAAAGGTGGAAACCTTTTTCTTATGAACAGAAGTTTCATTAAATGATTATGTTCCAGATTTGAATCAATTACTTGGTTTGATGCTCACATATGAGCAAGACTTGAAGGGAGATGGAGATAAAGGACAAAGTTCTGCAATGTACATGAAGAAAAATGGTATCTGGTCTTTATGTGACTTGCCTCTTAGCAAGAAGGCCACTGGCACTAAGTGGGTATACAAGTTAAAGCATAAGCCTGATGGACACGTACAAGGCTAGGCTTGTTGAAAAGGGTTATGCACATGAAAGAGGCATTGATTTTGATGAGACCTTTGCTCCCACATGTTAAATGACTACTACTCATAGCATCTGTGCACTTGCAGCTCCTCATGGTTGGAATGTACATTAGTTAAACATTAAAAAACATTTATGAATGGTGACTTGCATGAAGAAGTGTATGTTTTTTAGCCCCATGGCTTTGTGCAGAAAGGACATGAAAACAAAGTGTGTAGGTTGAAGAAGGCATTATATGATTTAAGGCAAGCACCATGTGCTTGGTATGAAAAGATACATGCCTATCTGATTGCTCATGGTTCTGAGAAAAGTCCAATAGAGAGCACCTTATATGTTAAGCATGCTAATGATGTGCCTCTAATCATTGTTGTGTATGTTGATGACATGCTGCTCATCGGTCCTCATGAGAAGCATATTGCTGATTTTAAGGCTGATTTGCATGTCTCATTTGAGATGTCTAATTTGGGGTGTTTGCATCATTATTTGGGCATTCAATTTATGCAAGTTGATGGTAGAATAGCTTTTTGTCAAACAAAATATATTGACACATTAGCAGCATTTTGGCCTTGGAGACTGGAAGTCTCTTACGACTCCTATGGAGACAAGTTTACGATTGAGACTTAATGATGTTGGAGATGCATTGATGTTGTTCTCTATTAGTAGGTTGTTGGATGCTTGATTTACTTATGCATTACTTGGCCAGATATTCAGTTTGTTGTCTCACACATGAGCGGGTTTATGCATTGCCTAGGTGTCAAGCATTGGCAAGCGGTTAAGCACATCTTTCGCTACTTGAGTGGTACCCGACTACTTGGATTGCTTTATCTCAAGGGGGATCACTAGTGCTTGATTTACATGCTTTTTCTGACTCTGACTAGGCTAGTTGCTATGACACTCGTGTGTCCACTAGGGGCTTTTGCTTCATGCTTGGTAGTTGTCACTCTAGCACAATGGTGTTGGAGTTAGACGTCTGCGGAAGCACGCGAACAGCACAAGGAAGAAGAAGAAGCTTGGAGCACAACACACAAGACTGAATGTATTACTAGAGAATGTACAAAGATAAGTAGCCCATTAGGGCAATAGGCGTATATACAAGCCGGGGGAAAAAACCCTCCTAAAGAGGGAAAAAAGTGCCACGGCGGTCCTAGAGTGTTCACACACATCACTACCTAAATATATCAACAAATCCCCCCTGGGAGTGATGCGGTGAACAAGGAGCTGGCACTCATGTATAAGGAAGTGCCGAGCTATGTGGAAATCACTCCACAAAAGGAAGTAAGCCCAAAGCTTTGCGGAAAGCTTCAAACTTCTCCCTAGGCAGAGCCTTCGTGAAAAGGTCTGCAATGTTCTCCTGCGTGGGCACATATGCCAAGCTGATCTCCCCAGCAGAGAACCTCTCCCTGTCATAGTGATAATGCACCTCAATGTGCTTAGTGCGAGCATGGAACACAGGGTTCCTCGCAACTGCCAATGCGCTCTGACTGTCAATGAAGATGGTGGTGGCAGAAGACTGGCCAACACCCAAATCAGCCATAAGGCGTCTGAGCCACACACACTCAACAGTCGCTGTGAAAGTTGCCCTATACTCAGCCTCACAACTGGAAGTGGCCACAGTAGGCTGCTTCTTGCTCAACCAAGATATACATGAGCTACCAAGCATGAAGCAAAAACCACTGGTGGACACACGAGTGTCATAGCAACCAGCCCAATCTGAGTAAGAAAAAGCATGCAAATCTGGCGGTAATGATCCCCCCTTGGGATAAAACAACCCAAGTAGCCGAGTACCACTCAAGTAGCGAAAGATGCGCTTAACCACTTTCCAATGCGTGACTCCTGGGCAATGCATAAACCTGCTCATCTATGAGACAGCAAACTGAATATCTGGCCGAGTAATGCATAAGTAAATCAAGCATCCAACAACCTGCTGATAGAGAACAGCATTAAATGCATCTCCAGCATCATGAAGACTCAATCGTAAACCTGTCTCCATAGGAGTGGCAATAGGCTTACAGTGTTCAAGGCCAAAACGCTGCAATAATGTGTCAATATATTTCGTTAGACACAAAGCCATTCCACCATCAACTTGCATAAACTGAATGCCCAAATAGTGATGCAAATGCCCCAAATCAGACATCTCAAATGAGGCATGCAAATCAGCCTTGAAATCAGCAATATGCTTCTCAAGAGGACCAGTGAGCAGCATGTCGTCTACATAGACAACAATGATCAAAAGCACATCATTAGCATGCTTAACATATAAGGTGCTTTCAGTTGGACTGTTCTCAAAACCATGTGCAATCAAATAGGCATGTATTTTCTCATACCAAGCACGTGGTGCTTGCTTTAAACCATATAACGCCTTCTTTAACCTGCACACCTGGTTTTCATGCCCTTTCTGCACAAAGCCACGGGGCTGAAAAACATACACTTCTTCATGCAAGTCACCATTCAGAAATGCTGTTTTAATGTCCAACTGATGTACATTCCAACCATGATGGGATGCAAGTGCACAAATGCTCCGAACAGTAGTCATACGGCATGTAGGTGCAAAGGTCTCATCAAAATCAATGCCTCTCTCCTGCGCATAACCCTTTGCAACAAGCCTAGCCTTATACCTGTCAACTGTACCATCAGGTTTACGCTTCAGCTTGTATACCCACTTAGTGCCAATGGCCTTCTTGCCAGGAGGCAAGTCACATAAAGAACATGTACCATTCTTCATTATAGCATCATATTCAGATTGCATAGCAGCCATCCAATTTTCTGAATTTTGTGCTTCATCAAAAGAAACAGGCTCATTCTCATCACAGAGACTAGATGCAGCCATAGCATAGCAATCTGATGCAAAGGAGGTACTATGAGAGCCTGAACGAGTACGATATGACAAAGGTGCATCTAATTTGCTGTCACGCAAAGTCTGCACCAGCCATTTTGGCATAGTTTTTGCCTGTTCAATATCAGCTCTCTCATCAACAAGTGCATCATGTAAATCTGCATCAGAAATGGAATGATCTGCATCATCATATGAAACCTGTAAAGGCTGAGAAGTTGCCTCATTAGGACCAGCGCTAGCCTGTCCACCTGTAAAAAGAGGCATCAAAGTATCATACATGTCTTTGGAGCTAACAGATGTCTCCTTAGTACATGAAAGCAATGGCTGAATAGCATCTTCCACAAAGACAACATCACGGCTAACCAGAATGCGTTTAGTCTGTGGATGATACAGACGATAGCCTTTACTTTCAGAACTGTACCCAACAAAAATACATTTTACTGCCTTATCATCCAATTTTCTGCGATGTTGTTCAGGCACTAATGCATATGCCAAACAACCAAAAACACGCAGATGAGCAACAGATGGCTTGCGGTCATGCCAAGCCTCATATGGAGTGATAGACTGCAACGCTTTCGTGGGACACCTGTTCAGTACATATGCTGCACACATGACAGCCTCAAGCCAGAAACTATGTGGTAAAGCCTGACTTTTGACCATGCACCTCGCCATCTCCATGAGTGACCTGTTCTTTCGTTCAGCAACTCCATTCTGTTGAGGTGTATACGGCACTGTACACTGGTGTTTTATCCCACGTTCAGCCAGAAATGCATTAAAATCTGAAGACATATATTCCCCCCCTCGATCAGAACGGAGGGTGCCCATTTTACATGCTGACAGATTTTCAGCCAAAACCAAAAACTGTTTGAAGCACATGAACACTTCGGACTTTGCTTTGAGTGGATATACCCATGCATGCCTGGAAAAATCATCAATGAAAGTCACGAAGTAAAGGTAATTTCCAAAAGAGGGTGTCTGCATAGGACCATAGACATCACTATGTACAAGCTGCAATTTCTGCATAGCCCGAACTGAACCATCTTTTGGAAAGGAAGAACGCTGCATTTTGCCCAAAATACAGCCTTCACAAACATGTTTTCCAGGTGCCTCAAGTTTGGGCAAAGAGGACACCATTTCAGATTTCTGCAGGCGTAACAAACTAGCAAAATTCAGATG
Organism: Ceratopteris richardii; assembly: GCA_020310875.1. Classification (NCBI taxonomy): domain Eukaryota; kingdom Viridiplantae; phylum Streptophyta; class Polypodiopsida; order Polypodiales; family Pteridaceae; genus Ceratopteris; species Ceratopteris richardii. Next base: position 10,825 of record MU263597.1, read on the forward strand.
ACCAAAGCGTGCATGCCAAAGCTTTGCATCTGACATAGCCTGAGAATCATGAACTGCACATGCCGAATCATTCACAGATTTTTCATAGTCTATGAGCTTATACAGCCCACGACATAAAATGCCAGAAGCAATAATCACATCGCCATTTGAGAGATCATGGACTGTACACCTGTCATCAACGAATTTCACAACCAAGCCAATCTTGGCTAATGCAGAAACTGATAACAAGTTCTTTTTGATCCCTGGCACAAATAAAGCATCTGACAAAGTGAAAGAACTACCATCAGCAGTAGTCAGAATGATCTTACCAACTCCCATAACAGGATAAGAGGAGTTATTGGCGCATGGGACAGTATTCCCTGTAGGGGCAGGCTCGAGTGAAGAGAAGAAACTGCGCTGCGAGGTAATATGTTTGGTCGCCCCACTGTCAAAGTACCAAACATCTGAGTCTACTGCAGACATGCAGTGATCATGAGAAGATGGGTCAAAACTGCAGACAATAGTAAACGCCCATTCTTCTTCCTGCACAAGATTTGCAGACTCTGTTTTTGGTGTAGAGGCCTCTGCAACAACCATTCCAGCCTCTTTCTTCTTTGCCTCTTTAGCAGCCAGTTTTGGACAGTTCTTTATAATATGATCATTTCCTCTACAGTACTTGCAGAACAATTTCTGCTTTTCTGATTTCTTCTCATCTTTATCCTGGTTCTTCGATTGTGCAGCATTTGCAGATTTCTGCTTACTAGTAGAAGAGCTCCATTTTCCTTTGCCCTTCTGACTAGCCAGGAAAGCTTGATCTGCAACACGCATAATGGACCTATTCTGCCTGGACTGATCTCCTGCAACAGAACATAGACTAATTCCTCAAATGACAAGGCATTCGGATTGCCTTTCATCATCAATCGAAGAGTAGAGGCAAAACTCTGATATGAATCAAGAAGGCCATTCAGAACGGTCTGCACGAGTGAGCTATCTGGTATAACCTCATCAGCAGAAATCAATTGTTCCTTCAGGTCTTTGATCTTTGTAAGAAAACTATCCATCGAATCACCTTCATTCATGTGCTCACTCTCCAACTGTTTTCGGAGGTAAGCAACATGAGCCTCATTCCTAGCCTGGTACAAAGTGGTAAGTGTATCCCAAGCATCCTTTGCTGTTCTACAAGAGCGAATGTGAGGAATAATGGCACGTTTGATAGACAAAGCTATCAATGCATGTGCTTGGGCATCTCTGCCATCCCAACGAATCTGCTCTACAGTAGGTGCAACAGAAACAGCAGCACGAACAGGAATCTGCGGAATATCATCTTCGACACCATCTTCATCAGCTCCAACACCTGTATTTGCAGTACCTGTCGTTACAGGTGTAACAGGACGTCTTTCAACACCCTGCACAATGTTCCACAATCCTTATGGGAAGTTGGTACCATCCAACTTATCCTCAACAGCCAACATACGGAATACATCACTGCTTTCAGCCATGGCCGGTGACTAAAATACCTTGATGCAGAAAATTGACTGTATCTCAAAAAGTTGAACAGAACTGCCCAGACGAGTTCTGCTAGACCTGTAGCAGACTTCGAGACGCTTAAACTGGCGAACAGAAACTAGTATATACCTTTGGCACAAAAGGACGAAATAGCCTGCACAAGCACTGCGATAGTGCGTTCGGAGGTCGAAACGAGCTTAGATCGCGATTTCGGCACCACACAGCAAAGCTGTTTTGATCTCGGAAACACCCTGAGTATGCTCACCAAATTTTGTGCGAATCTAAGACTGCAAACGGAGGAGTGTCGACGGCGCCCTAGAAGAAGCAACGACCTGCTCTGATACCAATTGTTGGAGTTAGACGTCTGCGGAAGCACGCAAACAGCACAAGGAAGAAGAAGAAGCTTGGAGCACAACACACAAGACTGAATGTATTACTAGAGAATGTACAAAGATAAGTAGCCCATTAGGGCAATAGGCGTATATACAAGCCGGGGGAAAAAAACCTCCTAAAGTGGGAAAAAAGTGCCCCGGCGGTCCTAGAGTGTTCACACACATCACTACCTAAATATATCAACAAATGGCAAGTACCAACGTGAGGAGATACACCTCATAAATGTCAATCCGTGGAGACGTGAGGACCGGTATGAAGACCGTGAGCAAGTGATGGCAAAAGTGTGTGAGTGAAAGCACACAAGCATGCACACACATACACACACGCATGCACAAAGTAAGAGCAAAGAGTGGAACAATGGAAGGACTTCGATTACACAAGAGCTCTCTTACAAAGCTGAAATCTACAACAAGCCAACCTCAAAAATGAGCTCTCCAGCCCTTTTTATAGGTTTTTGAGTGGTTTTGGCCCTGTCCAGACCTAGTGTCTAGCCTAGTTAAAAAATAGGTTCCGGGGCTTATTTGGGGGCTCGAACGGAGTCCAAAAATTATGAAAATTGGTAGGATGATAGTTCTAATACTCCTCAAGCTTGAGGACTCCTTGGCTCGAACAAAATGGAGTAACAAAAATGGAAAATTGTATATTTACAATGGTTTTTAGTGATAAAAATCACTATTTTTATAGGGATTTCTTCTGAAAATTTGATAGGTGCTTCTTGGAGCTCCTTACTTGCTCCTTCTTCTTGTGTGTCCACTTCCTTGATGCGCTTCCATGCTTTGTCCTTGACCTTGAGCTTCAACATTCCCCCCCCCCTCTTGAGTCTGTCATCCCTGACAGACCCTTGTTGTAGTGGTTGTTCCATGTAGTATGTTGAGAGGTAGTGTCCTTTACATATCAACAGGAGCGACATCTTCCCAATGTAGCCTGGTCGTTTGTTTGGTTCTTCACTTTGCCACTGCTAGTTCTTGCAGTTTGTAGTCCCTTTGTATGTACTTCTTCCTTGTATTCCATCTTGATGGTGCATTTGTGAGCTCTCCAACACTACTAGCTAGTCAAAGGAGGTGGTCAATGTTGATTATGAGCAACGCTCGGTGGTGGATGGCTTCCTTCCTCTTGTACTGGTCACCCTGATGTCCTCTGATTCTTCCAAAGATGACTTTCATAGTTTTCATGCCAAGTACTTGTAACCCATAATGTATGATGGGTAAGCGCATCAGTGCATGGGTTGAAAAAAATATGTGCCTTGTGCATGGCCGTGTAATGTGGCCCTACCTATGCATACTTGGAAAATGCATGGTAAGAAGTATGGTGCAAGAGATTGGGTCTTGAGCTAAGTGCTCAAGGGTATGCTGACGAAGAGGTTTCCTAATCTATCATGGTGATAGTGTTGTTGAAGCATACATGTCTTACCATGATGAAAGGTCTGTTGATCTTCATCTCTTCGTGTTGTAGTTCCATCATGGTGTTTGACCATCGGCTTGTTTTTTTTTTGTTGATGGATGTCCTTGCTGATAGTTTGCTGATGAGCATCTTCAAGCACATAGTCCTCTTCTTTTCTTTTTGTTTATAATTTTTATTTTTTACAATATCACAAAGCAGGAAGAAAGAGGTTAGTACCAACAAAACATTGTATATAGGTCCTATGTGTCTCATGTGCCTGGGATTTCTCAATGGTGTCTATGCACGGCCGTGTAATGTGGCCCTATGTTTATGCATACTTTGGAAGTGCATGACCTCAATGGTGCAAAAGACAGAGTTATGCCAAAGGCACATGGTTGTCGTTGGTCGACGCTTCTGATGTTACTTGCATACTTGATGCATTCTTTGTTTGGAGGTGTCGATAGGATCTTGAAATGATGTAATCCTCCTGATTGGAACCCATTTGAGAATAGTATTTGGCCCTGTAGAGATCACCCCACGCTACTTCATCTTTGGATCCTTTCCAAACTTTGGTATCCAGTGTGGTTGGCTCTTTGGTTCTGAGGATGTTGCTGGTGCTTTTGGCTTCCAAACCCATATCCTTGATCATTGCCTGCTTACTTTTGTAGAAGGGTTGAGTTTGTCTTCTTTTGGTCTTTGTGCTCTGTTCTTACCCTTTTCTTTCCTTGGCTTCCTTGTTGAGACCTTTTGCATGGTGGGAAGCATAGGTTGTTGCATATGTAAGAGCTTCTTAGGTATCCACATCTGTAATCGTCCTTGTTGAGCTGGAACTAATTTTTTAGGCACCCAAATTTGTACCTTATTGGGGTTAGCCTTCATCGATTGCTTCGGTGCCCAAATTTGTTGGATTCTTCGGGCTTGAGTGTGTCGTAGGTTCTTGGTTCTTGTCTTCCTTTGGTTGCCTTGCCTGGGTGGGAATCGTATTGGGAAGATTGGTGGTTGCTCTCCCTTTCGTACCCAGATTTGCTTCATGCCCGTAACTACTTTCTTCTTGACATCTCTTTGTGTTTTTGATATAGCGGTTGTCATGCATTGTTTCACTTGCCTTTTGGGTTGATTGATTGTGATGGCTTTAGCCTTCATACAAGAGGAGGAGTTTGCTTGTCTTTGAGTCTGTTTTTCCCTGATTGGGTTCTTCTGGAACATAGAGCTTTTGACACATATAACATCGTTTCTGCTAGGATTAGTCCTAGAAGAATTATGAGAAGGTGTGACATCTGGATTTGTGAACATGCAATTCTCTAATTCTAATGTGATGCAATGTTCCTGTGCCCAAACTTGAAGAAGTTGACTTCTTAAGTTCAAGTTGACTGCATGGTCATAAATCCAATCTTGACCTAAGACAAGTGGCTCCGTAAGGTCTTCATCATGGCATACTAGCATTTTGACTTTCATTGGAACATCTTGAAGGTAGATGGGAAGTTCCACCTCCCCCAAACAAGGGGTTTCCACACCTCCTAGTCCTATGAGATATGCTTCTATGGGCTTGATGTTTGATTGCAGGTCTTGGCAGTATGAAAGTCTAACTGCACTAGTTGCTGCACCTGAGTCAACCAATGCTCTCACATACCTTACACTCTTTCCGTGTCCTACCTCTATGGTCACAAAGGGATGTCGATCGATTATGTGAAGTAATTATGCCCAATTTTTGGCACATGTCCATGTGATATTTTGGGGTTTTTGGGTTGACATCTAGGCCTAGTCACCTTAACTTATTTCTTCTGGTGCGCTCTCTAGCCTCTGCTTGTGCTTCTTCTCTAACCCTTAACTCCTCTTCTTTTCGCTTCTTAGCAGTGTTGAGTCTCATGAGCATATCCTCTGTAAGAGGCTATTGATATAGCTTGACTCTACATCCACTAATATAGTTTGGCAAGATATCTCCTTCTAAAGTTGCCAATTGAACCGCACCACTAGTGAGATTCTATTAATGATCATAGGTCCATATCCTCGTTTCTCCAATTTTTGGGCATGTCGTCTCCCTCTTTCAATCCTTTATCCTTTATATGAGCATCAAAGTATGCCTTTTGCCTTTTCTTTACAACATAGATGCCTGCTGCCGCTCATAGCCTTGTCTCACCTAAGCGTTCTAGATCAAAGATCCTAGAGGACAATTCATGTCCATTCCACTCATGTTCTTGTGCTACTTTTAAGGATGGGATTAGGAAGTCCAATGGTAGCACAACATTCTGTCCAAAGACCATTTGAAATGGGGTGGCATTGAGTACCGTTTTGTAGGCAACTCGGTAAGCCCAAGCAGCATGATGAAGTTGTTTGTCCCAATCAGAGCGTTTATTATTTACTAGTTTTGTCAACACATTACATAGGATCTTATTCGTGCTCTCGGCTTGTCCATTAGCTTGTGGATGATAGGGGGCCGACTTCTTATGTATCACCGTGAATTTGTGAAGTAGATTTTCAATGACTTCATTCAAGAATTGCGTACCTCTATCACTGATCAACTCTATTGGTAACCCATATCTCGTGAACATGTTCTCAACTAAGAACTTAGCCATCGTTTGAGCATCATTCTATGTCGTGGCTTTTACTTCCACCCACTTTGTGAGGTAATCTGTGGCTACAATGATGTATTCTGCATGGGAGTTTTGGGCTAGGGGGTTAATAGGACCTACAAAGTCTATACCCCATTTCAAAAATGCACGTCCTCCCATCATTCGTTTCAAAGACATCTCATCTTTTCTAATTGGGTATTGGGCACATTGGCATGTGTCACATTTCTTCACATAAGTATGTGCATCCATATGAAGAGTGGGCCACCAAAGTCCTGAGAATAGAATGGTCTTGATTACTCTGTCAGGCCCAAAGTGTCCACCTGCAACACCGCTGTGTGCAGTTTCTAAGACTTTCAAATAGTCTAATTCATGAACGCATAGTCTTAGGTAACCATCCTTGCCTCTTCGATATAGGTTGTCTCCTACTAAGGCATAGTCTTGAGCCTCTTGCTCCATGCTCCATTTTTTTGCAAGACTAGCCTCATTGGGTAAGGTTCCTGATCTCATGAACTCGACCAATGGAGCACTCCATTATGGAATTAACGATACATGATAAAGAGTCGCATGCTCCACTAGGGGTCTCTTCTGGCACACTGGACAATTCTTAATCCACTCATGTATTTCTTTGTCCATGCTAGGCCAATACACTCCTAAACATTTTAGTTTTTGCCATGTGTGTTGTTTACCATAGTGATTTCCTAGCAATCCTTCATGGGCTTGTTGCAACCAACTACTATGTTCATCGTCCTCGACACAACAAGCTAATACACTATTTGTATCTTTTTTGTACATGCTTCCTGCTAATATTTGATATTTTTGTGATTTTACAACTTCTTCCTTGTTTGTTTTTACGTTCTTATTTGCAGGTCCAAAGGTTAGGATAGGTACCAACTTATTTTCCCATTTAGGAATACCTTCTAAATTGAACAAATAAGCATTAGGTAGTTCATCAGACACTCCTTGCAGAGGCTCTCCTGAAGTGATGCGAGAAAGATGGTCCGCCCTAAGGTGGGTCCTACCTTTCCTGACAATAACTTCAAAGTCGTATTCCATTAGTAAGAGGAACCATCTTACTAAGCGGCCTGTATTGCAAGGTTTATTGACCAAATATAGTAAAGCTTGATGATCAGTGAAAAACTTGAACTTATTGGCCAATAGATAGTGTCTAAACTTCTTCACGGCATATACAATGCCTAAACCTTCTCTTTCTGTTGTGGTATAATTTCGTTCAGCTGCATTCAATTGTCTGCTAGCATATGCGATGGGTAAATCTAGATTTCCTTTACCTGTGGGTTGTGCTAGCACACATCCTATTGCATGATTGGAAGCATCTACATGGACATGGAATGGCTTATTCCAATCAGGAGTGGTCAGTATTGGTGCTGAGCACAAGCGTCTCTTCAGCTCATTGAAGGAATTTTCGCATTCGTCGTTCCACTCAAAATTTATCAACAATCCATAAAGAGGTTTAGCAATGATGGCATACATGTGGATGAACCTGCGGTAATATCCAAAATGACCCATGAAGGCTTTCACCTCTTTAACGTTCCTCGGCCTTGGCAACTCTGCTATGGCTCTTACTTTGTCCTCATCTATTGATATTCCATTTTTAGAAACAATGTGACCTAAGATTTTACCTTGTCGTACCATGAACACACACTTCTCCGGGTTCAGACACACTCGATATTCTCTACACTTGTTGAAGATTTGTCTGAGATCAGGGATGTGGTATCTTCTTACTTGGGAATGAGCACATAAATCATCCACATATACTTCTAAGTTCTTCCGCAAGAACTCTTTGAAGACATGACACATGAGCCTTTGGAATGTTGCAGGTGCATTGGTGAGCCCAAATGGCATCACAGGAAATGCAAAGATTCCCCACTGTGTGGCGAAAGCCATTTTGTGTTGATCTTCTGGGGCAATGGCTACTTGGTTGTAGCCTGAAAATCCATCAAGGAAGCTATAAACTTCCTTGCCTGCAACACGCTCCAATAAATGTTCTGTGATTGGAAGCGGATACCTATCTCGAATTGTAGCAGCATTAACCTTTTTAAGGTTAATACACACTCGCAGTTTCCTATTCTTTTTGGGCACCACTACAATGGGGGACACCCATTCAGTATGCTCAATCTCATAGATAAACCCAGCTTCAATCAACTTGTCAATTTCTTCTTTGATTTTAGCTGCATAAGTGTCATTATATGTGTAGGGCTTTTGTTTGGTGGGCTTGGCATCGGCGGTCATGGGTATCGTATGAGAGCAAATTTTTGGATCTTCTCCCTTCAAATCTCCATAGTGCCATGCAAACACATCCCTATATTCCCTTAATAGAGCTACAAGCTCTGCTTCTTCTTTTGCACTTAGGTCCTCTCCTATGTATGTACATCGCTCTTCGTTCCCTTCAATGGTCACTACAATTTTTTTGGTCTTTTCTTTATTGTCATATGCTTCTCCTATAATGGCCTCTCTCTTAGGCATTCGTACCAAAATTTTCTGATCTTCAACTTCATATTTCTTGAAATTTTCTGGTACTTCAAACAATGATTCCTCCTCTTCTTGTTTCACTGCTTTTCTTTTCTTTTTCTTTTTACTACCTTCACTCCCATCCTTTGAATTTATAGTATTAATGCTGGTGAGAGGTTCTTCTTCTTTTTGAGTCAATACTCCTACATCTTCTAGATAGTGCTCCTCAGAGACGAACAAGCTATCCATCACAATGGACTCTAGATCATCATCATTCTCTTCTTCTGAGTCTATGACATTACTAGGATCACACTCTTCCAACAAAGGCTCACACATGAACACAGAAATATCATAACCCTCCTCATCATAGTGAGGTGTCCATTGTTCTTCATTGACTGCAATGTCCATGGTAGCTAAAATTTCTGCCCGACCATGAGGTTCAAATTCCTCATCTGGAAATATCATTGGTGTATAGGCTGGGTCTTTGATTGGTCTATCTCCTGGGGAAGTTCCTTCTTCTCTTGCTTTTAGATGCTTTTCCTCTTCCTTTGCGACCTTGCACATCCACAAGTGAGTATCTTCATGCAGCCAGGATGGATCAGGTGAACTCCCAGAATGCACAGAGATAGAATCTTCTTTCGCTTTGTGGATAGGATTCCATTGTAGGGATGGTACATCTCTGAAGGTGTAATCCTTCGAATTGACCTTGGTAGTGACCCCTAAGTGCTGTAAGTACAAGGAGTTGGTTCCCCAATCCTGTACTATTTGCAATTGTCGTAGGAAGGGTCTTCCTAGGATCATCTCGTAGACATTATTTTTCTCAAAGTCACATATTGCAAATGTGTGTTCAAACTCTACACCACAAGTGGTTAGAGTTATCCCTTCGAGCAATCCTAGAGGTCTTTCAAAATGACCATCTGCCATTTGAAGCTTCATTCTAGTTGGTCTTAATGTGGGTTTGCCCCATCGCTTCCACAATGAGGTGGTCGCAATAGCAACACCAGCACCTGAATCTACGATTGCTTTGGTTGTGTAACCTTGGTAGGTGATCGGAAGATAAGTATTACCTTCTTCACCTTCGCTTATGTCTCCTATCTTGTCTAGAGGTATCTCTGGAACTTTTTGCTTAGAGCTTGCTTTGGGCATATTGGAATCAAGTTCTGGAACTTGATCCTTCACATGATTCCATAGCTCAGGTTTTGCTTTAAGGAGCTCTTCTACAGTGACACTAAACCTTAGTGTTCTTCATGATGTCAGTGTTTCTTGGAACCACCAAGTCTTCATTTCTTATCAGTATTGTGGGAGCTCTGATCTGAAGAGATTCAGATTCCCATGGGCCTGTGAAATGAGGCAACTTTTTTAAAGAATTAGATTCAAAATCTAATCTTTCATCTTCTTGTTGCTCTGCTTGGTCTCCATAAATAGACGGAATGTCTTGGGGAAATTGGTCATGAAGATCATCAATCTCAAGAATAGGAGGGGAATTACCCTCCTCCTTGGCCCATTTTTCTTCTTGTATTTCCCGCAAGAACTCTTGAGAGTACTGTTGCATTGAAAGAGGTGTTCCCTCATCGACGGAATCAAGAACATAAGCTTTCCTGGGCAGTGAGATTTCTCTTTCAACAACAGGTTGCGCCTGTAGAGGTAAAGAAACCTGCGGCTTGTTTACCAATTGCTCTAATCTTTCTAGTAAGCCCTGGAAATGCAAATCTGGTTTGACAGAGTTTGTTTGATTGAACTTTTGACTAGTCTCAAGCATAGCTTGAGCTACTTCTACCATTTTCATGCACATTTTTGTCCGTTCAATCTCTAAATCTGCTCTTGGATAACTCTTGTCCAGGTTTGCAATTGCTGGCCCTTCTTGAAGGCGAGCTTGGTAGGCCTTGAACATCATGTCCAAGCCTTCTAGGGTTGGATTTGTAGGAACAGACCCTGGTTGTGGGTTATTTACAATGGGTGGCGGGATGGGATGAGGTGGAGTGGATGGAGCTTCGGCATGCGAGGGGCTTTGAGATGCAATGTCTTCTATTTTTGTTTTGGTATCCCTTAGGCTTTCTTCTAGCTCGGATAGCTTTTTGTTCCACTTGCGATTAGCCTTCTCTCTGGTATCCTTCCATGTTCTTGGTTTCCTCTTACTAGGCTCTCCTGACTCACTTGACTTTGATTGCTTAGATGGTTTTGCTTGTTGTGCAGCCTTTGCCCTAGTAACTGCTTGTACAGGAGCCACATTACTGCTACTTAAACTTGAATCCGCCACTAAGCCTACCACATTGATGGGTGTGACCTTGGGTGCACTAGAGGGATTCTTGGGACACTCTCTAGGAAGATGTTCCTTGCCGCACTTAGGACAAAAGCCTTGTATTGTGATGCTCTGTCCTTGTCCAAGTGCTGGTTGATGGGGACATTCACGAATGAAATGGCCACCTTGACATCTAAAGCATGGTCCTCTAGGGGCTTGTGGTCTTACTTGTCTCACTTGGGGCCTAGGATTTGGATTCGTATACATGAAATTGGAGTATTCTGGTTCCCAATTTTGTTCCATAAGTGGTGCATCGTATTGATATGGAGAAATCTCACTTTGCTCAGGTGGCTCTATGTAATAAGCATGTGGACTACCTTCATGGGAATAGTCTGAATTATGAGCATGAGAGTCATTTTCTGAGACCAAAGGGGTTATGGCACCAATGCTCTATTAGGGTTCTCCTCTGCCATCGTATACTTAACTAGGATCACATTCGCAGGAGTTGGTGGTTCGTTTCCCAGGACTGGCTGTAGCCTGTTTGGTGCTTGATATTGTTGTTGGTATTGAGGTTGATATTGTTGTTGTGGCCTATAATATGGCTGTTGGTACTGGTTTTGATACCTACCTTGCTGGTAAGGTTTGTTGGAGCAAGTCTATGACAAGCCTAAGTATTGGCTTGAGTCTCATAAAGTCTTAGAAGAATCTTTAAAAAGAAGACTATGTAAAGTTCACTTGTGAACTACCTCTTGTAATTTTTTGAAGAGTTTACTTAATGTAAAAGTAAGAGAATCTTAAGTGGTTGAGTCCACTTGATCAAGAATGGAAAGAGGAGCCACGAATTCGTGATGTGTGGTAGGTAGAGAATCAAATCAATCATTGATTGATTGGAGAGTGATTGAGGGAAGTTAGCCTCCCAAACTCAACTATAAATAGATGGCAGTTTTAGTCGTGGTTAGAGAGACCTATGTGAAGACCTCCAAGAGCTGAGCTTTATGCCATATCAAGGTGTGATTACAAGGCACACATATGTATCAGTAAGTCATTGTATTGTACAAGCAATATACTTTCATTTTCATGATTATTTGAGTTCATCTTTCCATGTTCTTGTGAAGTGTACTACTCACTGCCATTACTCTCAGTTTTTCTCAGTCAGCTTGGAGAGATGTTTTCTCTGAGCTTGGTGCATCATTTTCAGTGATTTAACTTGTTAAAGTTAGCTCTATAAGTCTACTATATGCTCACAAATTTTCATGTCATTTGGATGTTGCAATCTTCAGTTATGTTCATTTGAAGTCAACAGGGTCTGTTCATCTTCACTTCTCTGTCAGGTACCCGACTTTTTCACTTCTCTGTCAGGTACCCAAATTTTCATAATCATTGGATTCCTACATTTTGAGTTATGTTGATTTTTCTGCTCACTGGTCTCAAACTGTAGCAGCCCGTGAAAATCGGGATGATGTCATCAGTTGTTAAAACTCATTCTCAGTGTGTGGTTCATTATTTTTGATGAGATTACTCTTGAAAGTTAGATCTTTAAGTTACCTAGACTTCCCCAAGAGGAATTAAGCTAATTGCTGCTGTGCTCAGAGAATTATGTAAAACACTGGACAGGTGTATGAACCAAGAATAGCAAGTTTTCACCTCTGAGCTAACTCCAACTTATCTGTTTTGATCTATCTTTTTGAGAGTGATCTTCCAAGGTACATAGAGTGTCTAATACATCCATTGGCAAGCTAAAAGGGCCCACCATATACTTTTGGAGTTCATTTGGCTGGTGTAGATCAAGGATTTTGCAACACCTCTTCATCTTCAAGCACATACCTATCCATCTCTTCACAGTGGTATCAGAGCAAGGTTGGACAACATGGCAGATGGATTTCCTTCATCAATTGACAAATTAGACAGAGGTAACTACTCAGCTTGGTCATTAAGAATGGAAGCCTATCTCCAAGGTAGAAGTTTATATGGTTATGTGGTTGGAGATGAAGTTATGCCAAGTTTCAGGAACAAAAGTCAACCAACACAAGAAGAGCAAGAAAGATTGAGCACATGGTGCTCCAAGGATGCACTTGCAAGGTCTTATCTCCTCAACTCTATCTCAGATTTTTTGTTGCCTCACATTAGAAGTTGTAAAACATCTCAGGAAGTGTGGGATGCACTTGAAGCTTTCTTTTCTTCAAGTACCAAAGCTAGGAAGCATCAACTATGGCTGGATTTCACAACTCTCAAGAAGGCTCCCAAACAAAATGTGACTGATTTTGTCACAAAGCTCAAGGACATAGCAGATCAGTTGGGAAGCATTGGAGAGGTAATAGATGAAGAGCAAATTGTAAGGCAGGTGATCAATGGCTTGAAGGCAGATGACAAGTGGGAAGCATTCACCACAGCTATGGATTTGTACATGGACATGCATGTACCTGATTTCAATACACTCATTGGACAACTACTTACTCAAGAGGCAAAGCTTATCAAAAATGGAGAAAGCTCTAAAGGTAATCAATCTTCAGCTATATACACTGATAAAAGCAAGTCCAAAGATAACAAAGGAAAGGCAAAGAAAGTGGATGATGAAGCAAGTACATATCAAGCTAACTATGCAGGTAGAGGAAGACATGGCAGAGGTAGAGGAAGAGGAGGTAGACAAGGCAGGGGGAGATCCCAAGACTCCAACTCATGTTCTATTTGTGGATTAACTAATCATACAACTGAAAATTGCTTTAGGAATTCCAGGAATCAAAGAGGCAGAGGATACAATAGAGGAAGTTATGGCTACTCAAGAGGAAGGTTCAACAACTACCATGGCAACTACAACAACTACAATCATTCAAACTATCAAGGAGGCTACAAAGGAAGGAGAGACTACAATAACTACACAGAAGACTCAAACAAAGAGGATTCATTATTGATCATGAACATGGCTATGCCACAAGGTAAATCTGATGAGCATGTTTTCTACATAGATTCAGGTTGTTCAAATCATGTGGTAGGAAATGTGGCACTCCTATCAGTTTTAGAAGATCCAAGGAATAAGCATGAGGTACAAACAGGAGATGCTACAAAACATCCTGTGGAGAAAATAGGCAATGTCAAAGCACCTGATGGAAACATCAACCTACTCAATAAGGTACTCTATGTCCCTACCATGACAAAGAATTTGATAAGTGTTGGGCAGATAGTAGAGAAAGGGTTGCAAGTCAGGTTCACAAAAGCAGGAGCATTTGTTGAAGACCCAAGTCAAGGATTCAGAAGAATTGCAAAAGGTGAAAAGACAGGTAGATTGTTCACATTTGAATTACAGGACACTAGAAACATTGCTCTCTTTAATTATGGTAGTCAGACACTCACATAATTGGAAGTATGGCATAAAAGGTTAGCACATATTGGTGAAAGGTCATTAAAGCAAATCTGCAGGGACCAAAGTGTACTTGGACTCCCTAATTTGTCAAAACAACATATGATTTATAAGTGTAGTGCATGTCAATTTGGAAAGTCTCACAGGTTAGCATTCATGAAGAAAGGTTATATGCATGGAGATCTCTTGGAGTTGGTTCATACAGATGTATGGGGACCTAGCAAGGAAGCTTCAATATCTGGATCAAGGTATTATGTTTCCTTTATTGATGATTGCAGCAGATGGACTATCCTATTCTTTATGAAACACAAAGATGAAGTTTTTTCATGTTTCAAAAGATATTTGGCTCTTGTGGAGAATCAAACAGGTAAATCACTAAAAAGGCTAAGGTCAGATGGAGGGGGAGAATACTTCTCCCATGATTTTGATTCTTTTCTTCAAGAAAGAGGAATCAAAAGAGAGGTAACTACAAGGTACACTCCTGAGCAAAATGGAGTGGCAGAAAGGAGGAATAGGACAATTGTTGAAGCTGCAAGGTCTATGTTAAATGAAAAGCATTTACCTAATTATTTATGGGCTGAGGCTGTATCTACAGCCACTTACTTGATTAACAGGTTGCCTTCAAAATCCCTTGATGGGATGACTCCATATGAGGCTTGGAATGGAAGAAGACCAAGCTTAGATCATTGTAAAATTTTTGGATGTATTGCTTTTGCTCATGTTCCTTCACAAGTTAGAGGCAAGATGGATCCAAAGACAGAAAGGTGTGTATTTATTGGATATGACAACAATAAAAAAGGGCTACAGGTTATACAACCCTACTAACAAAGGATTCTTGGTAAGCAGAGATGTAGTTTTTGATGAGAACAATTCATGGTATGAAGATTCATGCAGGAAGATCAATTTACCATATGATCTTGAAGAAGATTTTCCAAAGCTTGGTAGAGAACAATCAAAGATTGAAGAACAAGACACCTCAGAGGATGATGAAGAATCTCACATGGAAAAGATCAAAGCATGGAAGTCTAAAGGTAAAGCAAAACTGCAAGAACTTGGACATGAGGCAGAATCATCACATCATGGCCTAAGAAGATCTATGAGGGAAAAGAAAAAACCAGAAAGGTATGGGTTTGACACCTCATTAGTAACTAAACACTCTATCTACATAGCACAGGATATAAACCAAGAGGAGCCATCATCATTTGAAGATGCCAAAGCAAAATCAGAATGGAAGCATGCAATGAAGGAAGAGATTGAAGCACTTGAGGAAAACAACACTTGGGATTTGGTGCCCAAGACTTCATCCATGAAGGTAATAGGCTCAAGATGGGTCTATAAACTCAAGAAGAATTCTGATGGTTCAATTAAAAGGTATAAGGCAAGGCTTGTAGCAAAAGGCTTTGCACAAACTCAGGGAATTGATTATGAGGAGACCTTCTCTCCTGTGGCAAAGATGCCTACTATTAGGGTTTTGCTTAGTATTGCCTCTTCCAAGAATTGGAAGATACTTCAACTAGATGTAAAGAATGCATTCTTGAATGGTTGGATAACAGAAGAGGTATATATGGCACAACCACCTGGTTTTGAGAATCAAGTTTATCCTGATTATGTGTGTAAACTTAACAAAGCATTGTATGGTCTCAAGCAAGCTCCAAGAGCTTGGAATTTCAGGCTTGTTTCATTCTTGCAGGACAAAGGCTTTCAACCAAGCAAGGCAGATCCTTCACTCTTTATTAAAAAGAGTAATTCCGAGGTCATCTACCTATGTGTATATGTAGATGATATTATATTGACAGGAAATGATGCAGATGGTATGAAGAAGATCAAAGATCAGATGAGAGAAGAGTTCAAGATAAGTGATTTGGGTTCACTTACCTACTTCCTAGGTTTGGAAGTTGTCTACAAAGATCATGGTTTGTTTCTCACTCAAAGAAAGTACATTAGGGACATGTTGGAAAAATTCAAGATGCAAGATTGTAAGATTGCAGGTACTCCAATGGAGGTCAATCACAAATTGAGCTCACATGAAGGTGAACTCATAGAGGATATCACATCATATCAAAGTCTAGTGGGTAGTCTCAACTATGCCACATTGACAAGAGTAGATATATGTTACAGTGTGAGTGTGCTAAGTCAATTTATGCACACACCAAGGAAACCACATATGGAGGCTGCCAAAAGGATTCTCAAGTATCTCAAAGGAACCATAAATGAAGGACTTTATTATCCTTATGTATCTGATTTAGGTTTGAAGCTATTTTCTGATGCAGATTGGGCTGGCTCCAAGGAAGATAGAAGGAGCACTTTAGGTTATCTTACCTTTGCAGGTTCAAAGCTTATTTCATGGTCATCCAAGAAGCAACCCACAGTTGCTCTCTCTTCTACTGAAGCTGAATACAGAGGTCTTGCCATAGCTACACAAGAAGCTATGTGGATGAAGACATTATTCAAAGATCTTGGATTGGAGTTTGGAACTCCAACTATTTTTGGTGACAATATGAGTTCTATTCATTTGGATGCTAATCCTATTTTTCATGCAAGGACTAAACATATTGAAGTTCATTATCACTATGTACGAGAGAAGGTTCTAAGCAAAGAGATTCAAATATCATATGTGTCCACTCATCAACAATGTGCAGATATTCTAACCAAAGCATTGGATGGTACAAAGCTTTGCAAATTCAAGGCTATGATTGGTTTGCAGGTAATCTTGGAAGATTGAAGACCTCAAGCATACTTGGCTTGAGGGGGAGCTGTTGGAGCAAGTCTATGACAAGCCTAAGTATTGGCTTGAGTCTCACAAAGTCTTAGAAGAAGCTTTAAAAAGAAGACTATGTAAAGTTCACTTGTGAACTACCTCTTGTAATTTTCTGAAGAGTTTACTTAATGTAAAAGTAAGAGAATCTTAAGTGGTTGAGTCCAATTGATCAAGAATGGAAAGAGGAGCCACGAATTCATGATTTTTGGTAGGTAGAGAATCAAATCAATCAGTGATTGATTGGAGAGTGATTGAGGGAAGTTAGCCTCCCAAACTCAACTATAAATAGATGGCAGTTTTAGTCGTGGTTAGAGAGACCTATGTGAAGACCTCCAAGAGCTGAGCTTTATGCCATATCAAGGTGTGATTACAAGGCACACATATTTATCAGTAAGTCATTGTATTGTACAAGCAATATACTTTCATTTTCATGATTATTTGAGTTCATCTTTCCATGTTCTTGTGAAGTGTACTACTCACTGCCATTACTCTCAGTTTTTCTCAGTCAGCTTGCAGAGATGTTTTCTCTGAGCTTGGTGGATCATTTTCAGTGATTTAACTTGGTAAAGTTAGCTCTATAAGTCTAGTATATGCTCACAAATTTTCATGTCATTTGGATTTTGCAATCTTCAGTTATGTTCATTTGAAGTCAACAGGGTCTGTTCATCTTCACTTCTCTGTCAGGTACCTGACTTTTTGACTCATCTTGTCAGAGGTGTTTCTCAGTGGTTACTTATTCAAATTCAGTGATTTAAAGCTTTTCAGATTCAGCTTACTGTCAGTATAACCATACAAATTTTCATAATCATTGGATTCCTACATTTTGAGTTATGTTGATTTTTCTGCTCATTGGTCTCAAACTGTAGCAGCCTGTGAAAATCGGGATGATGTCATCAGTTGTTAAAACTCATTCTCAGTGTGTGGTTCATTATTTTTGATGAGATTACTCTTGAAAGTTAGATCTTTAAGTTACCTAGACTTTCCCAAGAGGAATTAAGCTAATTGCTGCTGTGCTTAGAGAATTATGTAAAACACTGGACAGGTGTATGAACCAAGAATAACAAGTTTTCACCTCTGAGCTAACTCCAACTTATCTGTTTTGATCTATCTTTTTGAGAGTGATCTTCCAAGGTACATAGGGTGTCTAATACATCCATTGGCAAGCTAAAAGGGCCCACCATATACTTCTGGAGTTCATTTGGCTGGTGTAGATCAAGGATTTTGCAACACCTCTTCATCTTCAAGCACATACCTATCCAGCTCTTCACAAGGTTTCTGATAATTTTGTCTAACAGCCTGCCTATTATAGGGACAATCTTGGGCCGTATGATTTGTGTATTTCCTCTCAATGGTGCAATATAGAGCATTAGGGTTTCCTTGGGGTTGAGCCATCGTTGGGCAGACATTAGCCATGTGATCTCCTCCACATGTATAACATCACTTCAATGAGGTGACCCTTGGCATTTGTCTATTTTAAACTCCTAGCTTTTTGGCCACCTGCTCAGCTATCTCATCTATCTCATTGGAGGTTCTAGAGGTATGACTAGTAGAACTGTCAGAGTCCTTATAGAGTTTGGATAATCCTAATTCCTCACCCAAGTTGTCTTCTATGTCAATGCATATCCGCACACACTCTTATATGGATCTAGGCTCTTTCAAGTACACATATGATCTCAACTTTGAGCTCAATAGGCCATCTAAAAATAGTGCCACTTGTTTGGCTGTTGTGGGTAATTCTAGCACAGGGCATCTTTCCAAGTACTATCTAAAACTTCTTCCTGCAATTCACACTATCTCTTGGGGTGTCTGCTTGAAGCTATGGATCAAGGATGGTGTGTTATGCCTGATACCACTCTTGGAAAATTCGACAATGAATTCCTCTAGCAGCTGACCTATCTCCCTATAGTTGTGACTATTTAGAGGTTGAAACCAAGCTAAGGCAGTACCCTTGAGAGTCATACCAAATGCCTCGAACTAAGTGAACAAGCCCTCTACTTGTTCGGCTCTTAGCACTTGTTTGAACTCGGCCACATGATCATAAGGATCTCCAAATCCATCAAAGTAGTTCTTCATCGCCTTGACCACTTGAGAAGGTCCAAGGGTTCTTGAGTGCTCTCGGGGTCTAGGCAATGGAAAATCATGTTCATCTCTTTGATGCCTATGTGCCCTATGTCTCTCCCTTTCGGGTCGTTCACCTTCATGTCTTGATCGGTCTCTGCCCACAGTGTTTGCAAAGCTTACCTCCAGTCTCTCTCTAGTTCTTTCCCGCTGATTTTCATGAGCCTTAGATGATCCTATCCTTGGAGACCATGGGAAACACTAGATCTCAGTGGAGGGAAGATTGATTCACCTTGCCAAGTGTATGCATGCCTATCTTGCTCTGTTACCAAGAACATTTTCTCTGACATATGATCTAGATAGACAACTTTTCCTGGTATCTCTGGATCCTTGAACTCATAGATGGTGACTATTGGGCTTGGTTGAGCTGGCTTGAATCTCCAAAAAGCTTCCTCCATATCTCTATTCAAGAATAGCTCTATGCTTTGGTTGTCTTGGGAAATCCATTATGGAGTGATCACTCTAGTCAAGACTGACTTACCTCTAGGGGTCTTGGGTTCTCGTCCTAGGTCTCCTTGCTCTAGGTCTTCTATCTTATTCTCAAGAATGATGTTTCCAAACTCATATGTCCTGTCTAGTAGGCTGGTAACCACATACATGGTTCCTTCCTTATCAATGTATGCACCCTCTTCAAACTTGACCACTGGGTGTTCAAGTTCGAAGGGCTGGTTAGGATTTTTGAGTTGGACCACTGATCTTCTCAGACCATCCTCATAGATGCGAACACCTAATTGGTTGGTCCTAGTATACTCCAATTGGGTTTTGTACGGACCTTCTGGTGTCTGTAAATAAGCAGTACCTAAGGTACGTGTGGGCCTTTCCATGTTGAAGGACATTTCTGAGTCACTGGTTTCTGAACTTAGTATGTAGGGATAACCACTTAGTTGTTGTGCCCAAGACTTAGCTGTATGGTTGACACTAGCCTCAGATGATCTAATGCTTTGTCTATCCTTGCCTAAGTGTCTACCAGATCTTAGGTTCATAAGCCTTGGCTTCTAGTCCCAAAGTTCTCTTACAGTGCTCAAAATCTTTTGGAACTCCTTGGTTTTCTAGTTTCCCTGACGGTCAACTTCAAAATACCCTATCTAATAATTCGTGTATTATTTTTACGGATTTTGTATGAGAAATTTATGCCACTTCAGGGTTCTGGGGTTAAAACAGGGAAACAAGATCTCTCTGGGAACTCAAGACAGGCGATACGATACCAGATTTTCACGATACGATACCTTTGTGTTACACGATACCACTTCAAACGATACCACCTTAGACGATACGATACCACAAAGGTGATACCAAGTCCACGATACGATACTGCTCTCTTAAACGATACGATACTAAAAGTGGTCAGGATACGATACCACTAATTTGCGCGATACGATATCAACCTCACGATACGATACCAGTCTGTAAACGATACAATACCGCCCAGTAGACGATACGATACCACTTGACTTGATGCGATACAATACCAAAAATCAAACGATACGATACTGGATCTTTGCACGATACGATACTAAGGAACCGGATGATACGATACCAAATCAGGAGGCGATACGATACCAACTTTGCTCGCGATACGATACTTATGCAAGTGGCGATACGATACCAGTTTGTGAACGATAGGATACCACTCCAATCGTGATACAATACTGCTTGTGCTATGAGATACGATACCACAAAGTGCACGATATGATACCAGAATAAGAGATGATACGATACTAGGTGCACGATACGATACCTCTTGACCTCGCGATACGATACCGCTCAATTGACG
Organism: Ceratopteris richardii; assembly: GCA_020310875.1. NCBI lineage: Eukaryota > Viridiplantae > Streptophyta > Polypodiopsida > Polypodiales > Pteridaceae > Ceratopteris > Ceratopteris richardii. The sequence goes on from MU263597.1 coordinate 31,363, forward strand.
ATACGATACCATCGGGATGACTGCAATCGCGATACCAACACTTGACGATACGATACCAGAATGGTATCCCGATACCTCAAGTGGGCGTGCATGATACGATACCTCAACAAGTATCGCGATACACGGGAATTCTGGTATCGCGATACCAAAACTCAATGGGACACGATACTTGGAGATTTTGACATCCAAATTCAAAATTTTTTGCAAATATGTGTACCTTGTGTCCTCCTTGTCAGTTTTAGGTGCCTGTAGATGCAAAGTCACCCTCCAAATGCACGATTTTCCACTCGCGATACCATGCGTTGTTCCTCTCATGCCGTGATACTGTCGCCCAGATTTTGGTGTTTTTGAGAGTTTTTCAAGTGTTTTTCTTCAGCATTTTTGGTTCTCAGCTCCTCCTGTGCTTCTTTCTCACAGCCACGAGTAAAAAATGAGTGAATGTACTGTCAAAAATGGAAAAAATCAGAGAATGTGAAGAGGGAAGAAGATGGTGATGATGATGAAGATGAAGAAGAAGGAAAAATCAGAAACTGAACTGAAAATGGTGATTATTTTCCTTCCAACGTCGCTACTCTATGTCTTACCGTCACACACTCGTCCTTAAAGCTCTCTCCCCAGCAACGGTGCCAAATTTGGTGTCACTCTAGCACAATGGCAAGTACCAACGTGACGAGATACACCTCATAAATGTCAATCCGTGGAGACGTGAGGACCGGTATGAAGACCGTGAGCAAGTGATGGCATGTCCGTGAGTGAAAGCATACAAGCATGCACACACATACACAGACACGCGCACAAAGTAAGAGCAAAGAGTGGAACAATGGAAGGACTTGGATTACACAAGAGCTCTCTTACAAAGCGGAAATCTACAACAAGCCAACCTCAAAAATGAGCTCTCCAGCCCTTTTTATAGGTTTTTGAGTGGTTTTGGCCCTGTCTAGACCTAGTGTCTGGCCTAGTTAAAAAATAGGTTCCGAGGCTTATTTGGGGGCTCGAACGGAGTCCAAAAATTATGAAAATTGGTAGGATGATAGTTCTAATACTCCTCAAGCTTGAGGACTCCTCGGCTTGAACAAAATGGAGTAACAAAAATGGAAAATGGTATTTACAATGGTTTTTAGTGATAAAAATCACTATTTTTATAGGGATTTCTTTTGAAAATTTGACAGGTGCTTCTTGGAGCTCCTTACTTGCTCCTTCTTCTTGTGTGTCCACTTCCTTGATGTGCTTCCATGCTTTGTCCTTGAACTTGAGCTTCAACAGTAGCTCATGTATATCTTGGTTGAGCAAGCAACCTATTGTGGCCACTTCCAGTTGTGAGGCTGAGTATAGGGTAGCTTTGACAGTGACTATTGAGTGTGTGTGGCTCAGACACCTTATGGCTGATTTGGGTGTTGATCAATCTTCTACTACCACCATCTTCATTGACAGTTAGAGCGCCCACGGAATTGATTATGAAGGAACTTTCTCACCTGTGGCCAAAATGCCAACCATCAGGGTATTGGTAAGTGTGGCTGCATCAAAGAATTGGAACATGTATCAGTTGGATTAAAAAATGCATTTCTAAATGGCTGGATTTCAGAGGAGGTGTACATGTCTCAACCTCCTGGCTATGAGGACCCAAGCAAGGTAACATATGTATGTAAATTGAACAAAGCTCTTTATGGATTAAAGTAGGCACCTAGGGCATGGAACCATAGGTTGACTACATACCTTTAGGATCAAGGTTTTATCATGAGAAAAGCAGATACTTATTTATTCATCAAGAGAAGTAATTTAGAGGTAATATACCTATGTGTATATGTTGATGATATTATACTCACAAGTAATGATGCTAATGGCATAAAATAGATCAAGAACCAGATGATGAAGGAGTTCAAAATTAGTGACCTTGGATCACTAAAATATTTTCTTGGACTTGAGTTAGTCTATACTAACTCTGGAATTTACATTACTCAAAGAAAGTACATACAGGATATGTTGAAGAAGTTTCATTTGCAGGATGCCAAAGTTGCAAGTACTCCAAGGGAGGTAAACCTAAAATTAAGTGCTCATGAAGGTGATGTACTTGAGAACATTGCCGGTTACCAAAGCATAGTGGGAAGCTTGAAGTATGCTACATTGACAAGGATTGATATTGCTTATGGAGTAAGTATTCTAGGTCAGTTTATGCACAAGCCTAGGGCACCTCACTTGGAGGCTGCCAAAAGGATCTTGAAGTATCTTAAGGGTACTCAACATCATGGATTGTATTTCCCTTATACATCAGACTTGGACATCAAGATCTATTCAGATGCAGATTGGGTAGGATGCAAGGATGATAGGAGGAGTACCTCAGGATATCTATCTTTTGTAGGTGATAAGCCTATATCATGGTCTTCAAAGAAGCAACCTACTGTTGCTTTATTTTCTACAAAGGCAGAGTATAGAGGATTGCCCAATGCTACTCAAGAGGCCATATGGATCATATTGTTGTATACAGAATTAGGTTTGCATACCACATCTCCAATGATTTTTGGAGACAATACTAGATCACTACATCTTGTAGCTAATCCTATTTATCATGCTAGGACCAAGCATATAGAGGTCCACTATCATTATGTGAGAGAGAAGCTATTGAGCAAGGATATTCAGTTGGCATATGTATCAACTAATATGCAATGTGCAGACTTGTTGACTAAAGCATTAGATGGTACAAAACTTTGTAGGTTTAAGTCAGTGATTGGATTGTAGGACATTCATGAAGATTGAAGATGAAGACCAAGACAAAATGTTTGGCTTGAGGTGGGGCTGTTGGTGCAAAATCCAAGCCCACGCATTTGGCTTGAAGTTCATAAACATATGAAGCTCCATGGAAAACCATTGCTAGGAAGATTTTTTCATCTTTACCATTTGTAAAAGTCATTTCTTTTGACTTGAGAGAATATTTGTAATCACCTACCAAAAACTTGTGGACTTATTAGTTAGAAAAGTAACTACTTCATTGAGGGGATATTTCCTAGATTGAAGGACTACTTTTTAGAGAGAGAGCCAAAACTTGAATTCAAATTCAAATTTGAATGAAGCACTTATATAAAGTGACTTGAAAAAGTCGTGGGTAGTAGTGATCAATTCCCGAGTTCTTCATTGTCTTTTTTGTAAGAGTGTGATGCATACATTGTAGCCTACATTACTCTCCATCATCATGCTATGATTATCAAGCCTATGATCTTGTACAATATTGTTCATTAATACAATACATCTACATTGTTCATCTATGAGCTCTCTATTATAGTCATTCATAACTGTCAACTTGTGCTGCTCATATCTCAGTCAATTCTCCACCATTTTCAATGATCTATAGCTTGTTGGAATCAGCTCCAAGTTATCTACATGCTGAAAAATTTTGAAGGAAATCCATCTGGCCAATTTTGAGAAAAATCCATCAAAGAACTCACTGGTCAAACTCTACAGAGGTCCTAAATCGGGGGTAATGATTCGATTGCTAAATTGATTGCTCTGTGTGTAGTGCATCATTTCAAGTGATTCTACTTGGAATCATTAGCTTACTAAGTTAATTAGATACCTCTAAAAGGAATTTTTCTAATTCCTAGTGTATTGGTTGCACTGAGCATAACAAGTAGTAGGTGTGTGATAAAAAATAGAAGGTTTTCATTGATCCTTCTATTTGGAAGTAGTATGTTTTGATTCAATCTTTTCTTACATCATTTCCAAAGTACATAGGCACTTATATAGTGTCATTGGAAGGCTAAGAGGGCCCACATATCAACTCTGAAGCTACAAGGGGCTAGTACTAAGCAAGATTTGGTAGTGCCTACTCATTTCTTGGAGTGTCCATCCATCTATCCCAACACATCGTTCTTGCTCTCTCTCCCTCCTTCTCTCTTCCCTGTGCATGGTTGTGCATGCCATGTAAACATTGGCATCCAATGGTTTTCAAATACTTCCTGGTGTCGCTTTATTGCAGCAATGCTGCTGTGCAAAATCTTTGATTTTTCTTGATGCAGTATCTCCATATTGGTTTGGTCATGATGTCATGATATCATTTTTATGGTTGCTCTGAATTTCAGGCATGGGTTTTGATGCATTTGCACTTCGCTTGCTATGGATTTTTAATTCTTCTATGACACATTTGATTTAGTTCTTGGTTTTTTTGGTACGACTTTAGTGTAATGATTATTACTTTGTATTCCTCTTACCATTGTTATTTCACATGTTCTGTTCGTCGTTTATTATATGGTTCTTTTTAATTTGCGCGATCTATTGATATGTTGCAGTACGTATAAGTGCTATCGATAACGTCCAAAAATTGAAAATCGATGACTATTACAAAAATAAGAAACCATGGAAGTGGATCCGAGAATGAAGAAGCATGGAGATTTTGCATGATTTAGATTTTTAAGGAGCATCTTTGAGCATGGATTGAGGATCAACAAGGGCCATCCCACTAGAGTGAAGAAAGCAGGATTATGATGAAGCAAGGCTCGGATCCCTTTTTTGTGAGGCCTATGTTGCATACACATATGAAATGATGTAATTCAGCCATCTTTGTACTTCATTTATGTGCATATAGGAGGGCAGCCTATGAGTTGTGTGTAGTGTATTTGCATATCTTGGATTCGGTTCCAAGCACTTTGCTTTGCACTACCCATTGCTTATAGTTCTGGACATGTTATGAGCCTTATTTTCACTCCATACCATGGTCTAACCATGCATTTTGGTTTGCAAGTATTGTTCATAAGGGTAGAGCATGATAATGTGTACACATGTGTTTCTTGCTTGACAGGTTGCTACTACATTGGTTATGTACATGGAGTTGGACTACTATATCCCAAGGGAGGTGTTATCACTTTAGAAATATGGAGATCTACATGGAGATTGTCTATGGATTGAGTTCTTATTTTTGGAAACTTTATTTTAGTTTAATGAGTGTGATGGAACTGGTGTCCTATCGCACAAGAGATGTGGAGGCTCCTGGATTGAAGGAATTTTGGAGAAGGCTTAGAGAAGTAATGTGCCTCATCCTTTATTTTTATCACATGTTGTATAAAGGTTCCCAGCCTATAAATGGTTTCCATGTACTTTTCATTTTGATGAGGGGATTGTACTTATCAAGGGATAGCGGTAGTTCAAGTCCACCATGCATGCCAGTGTTAGGGGCACATGGAGATCTTGCTACCCTTAGGGCTATTCTAGATTTGAGATTATATTTGTAAGGTTGGATTGGCGGGTGAATTAGAGATTGAGTGTGAAGAGCCTTTAAAGGCCACAAAATTGTATAAATATGGCAAATGAAGTAGTGAAAATCCTCTCTTTAGTTTCTTTGCCATATATGGCTTGTGATGTGCATTTATTTCTTGTAGTTAGTTTTTAGTTTCTTGTTTTTGGCTGTTATTGTTCTTGATTTCTGTGCAAAATAGGTGACATGTCTTACTCTCTCCCTCTTTCTCTCTTCCCTGTGCATGGCTACACATGTTGCCATGGAAACAATGCATTGACAGCCTTGTCTGTCAAGCATGCCATTATTCTTCACATTTGCTCTTGTAGAACAGCTCACTTTATAGTAGGCAAGGAATGAGGCTCGTGTTGCTTATCTTCGAAAAGTGTTAAAGAGTGATCACATGAATTAAAGAGATTCCATGGAGATTTTTCTGACAAAGATAAAGGAACAATTGATTTCTCCTGATGAAGTCTTGCCTGGCATTTCACTTGTGGAGACTGTTCTAAATGATCTTCCAGATTCATATCAGAGTTTTGCTTGTACTCTTCATTTGATGATGAAAGGCAATCCAAATGCCTTAACATTTGACGAGTTATTCTCTGTTCTGTTTTAGGAGGATCAGTCTATGAAGAACATGTCCATTATGCATGTTGTAGATCAAGCTTTATTGGCTAGTCAGAACGGCAAAGGAAAGTGGAGCTCTTCTACTAGTAAGCAAAAATCTGCTAATTCTACACAATCAAAGAAGGATGACAGAGATGAGAAGAAAACAGAAAAGCAAAACTTGTTTTGCAAAGACTATAAAGGAAATTATCATGTCATAAAGAGTTGTCAAAAATTGGGTGCTAAAGAGGCAAGGAAGAAAGAGGTTGGAATGTTTGTTGTAGAGGTCTCTACACCCAAAGCAGAGTCTGCTAATCTTGTGCAGAATGAAGAATGGGCATTTACCACTGTTTGCAGTTATGACCCATCTTCTCATGAAAAATGTATGTCTCTAGTAGACTCAGATGTTAGGTACTTTAATAGTAGGGCAACCAAACATATTACCTCGCAGCGCAGTTTCTTCACTTCACTCGAGCCTGCCCTTACAAGGAATACTATCACATGCACCAACAACTCCTCTTACCTTGTCATAGGAGTTGGTAAGATCATTTTGACTACTACTGATGGCAGTTCTTTTACATTGTCAGATTCTTTATTTGTATCAGGGATCAAGAAGAATTTTTATCAATTTCAGCTTTAGCCAAGATTGGCTTGGTTGTGAAATTTGTTACAAGTTATTTGTTTTGATGCAAACTTTTGGAATGATGTTTCAAAGCACTTGGTGGTTCCAATGCATTATTGTAAAGCTAAAGGAGTCTATTAAGCATCCATGGAGTTAACTTGGCAGATGTAGAGCATGTTTTGTGCAAGACTGTTGGGGGATTCTTAGACAAGAAGGAGTTTGAGGGTTTGTAGGAGAAAAGGGAAGAAACAAGAAGAGAAAATACACCTGGAAGCTTCTGCTGATTGATTACAGTAAGACAATTAAAATGTTGAAGTACAAGACAAGCCAATACCTCTGTGCACAATCCCACAGAGTGCCCAATTACAAAATACCCAATATCCCAAAGTCTTCTTGCCGCCGGCCTCCTCTGCACCAGACCTCCACCTGCTTCAAGCTTATCCTTGTGCACACCTTGCACCAAGCTTCCACAAAGGGGGAGGAGTGAATACCTTCTGTCGGCAACGCGCCCACTGCAATGGGACCTTGAAATACTTGGGGGGACTAGCTTAGCACTCTCTGCACAATCCCTTAGGTACTCCCTATGCACTCCTTCACTTCCACTTCTCTGTGTCGCACCTGGTGACTCTTGCACGTCTCTCTCTTGCTTCCTTTTGCCTATGCTCTCTTGCTTACTCTAAGATTGGTTCAAGAATGGCCCTTGCCTTGATTTTAGTGTGCCGATCACGTACGCTCCTAACTGCAATAGCCTCTTGGTGCTCACTTTGATGTCCCAAGATTGTCCTCCCAAGTGGCAGCCAACGACTCACTGTTTTGTCCTGTAGTGACTTTAGACTAAAACCAAAAATTTTAATGGGGGGCCATACTTTCACCTGTGCGTACACTTTGCCGCTTCACATACCTTCATGTTTCCTTTTAAGTCTTCCCTTTTGCACATAAGAGGGGGTTCACCTGAACCTTCCAAAACACTTTAAAACACCCTTTGAACCTTAGGGAAATTAGAGAAAATACCTCTGCAACCTGCAACCCATTTTCTCCAATTTACCCTTTGTGGACAATTCATTGTGCACTACCTGTGCACTTTGACACCTGCACTTACGCACTTTGACTTTGCACCTGTTGAGTTTGACCTTGACCTTGTTGACTTTGACCAGTTGACTTTGACTGCAGTTGACTTTGACCAACATGAATTTTATGGACTGAACAGTTGCCCACCACCTAATGTGCTCTCCGTCCCGGAGAGCTACAGCCAAAACTTTGAACATAGAGGACACCATGAGAATAGAGCTGCAACAACTAGAAGAGAACATCTGAGCAGCAACCAATGCCACCAGAACAAGCACCAGAAAAGAACGAGAAGTGGGATTTTGTTATGGAAAAGCAAAAAGAGGGGCAATGGGAGGTTAGAATGGAATGGGAAGGGAGGGCTGAGGGTATGAAGATGGATAGGGCCGGGAGGCTGAAGGATGTGGCTGGGCAGATTGGTAAAGGGAGGGGTTGGAAGTAGGAATCAGGGCCTGGATGGGGGCTAAAATGATCAAACAGGAGGGCTACAGAGGGTACAGATGGAATATTATTAAACATAAGGAAAGAGAATGTGAGAATAGACCATGTGGACAATGTGGGAAATTAAAAACATGTGATAAATGTGTGCAAATAATGAGTGTTTTTACCAAAACTCAGAGAAAATGTGGGAATTTGGAAAAATAAAGCCAAAAACTGAGTCCAGAGTGCCAAAAAACATGAAAATGACTTCTTTTTTGTAAAAAAACGGCCAACCGAGGGCACGATCCAGAGCCAAAAGCTTTGAGCCATAAAAAATGAAAAAAAAAATATTATTATATATATATTAAAGTATAATAAGAAAACAAAAAAATAAAATAAAAGAAAAAAGACTTTTTTTTTTTTGAAACGCCTGTGCGAATAATAAAATAAAAACTAAAATCAAAATTAAAATTAAAATAAAAAAAATCGTAAATAAACTAAAAACAAAATAAAAATAAAATAAAAAAGAATAAAATAAAACAAAAAGAAAAATAAAATAAAAATTAAAAAAAAAAGGAAAAAGAATTGGGGGGGGAGAGGGGGGGGGGCTGTCAGAACGGGGGGGGGGGGGGGGGGGGGGGGGGGGGGGGGGGGGGGGGGGGGGGGGGGGGGGGGGGGGGGGGGGGGGGGGGGGGGGGGGGGGGGGGGGGGGGGGACGGGGGGGGGGGGGGGGGGGGGGGGGGGGCGGGGGGGGGGGGGGGGGGGGGGGGGGGGGGGGGGGGGGGGGGGGGGGGGGGGGGGGGGGGGGGGGGGGGGGGGGGGGGGGGGGGGGGGGGGGGGGGGGGGGGGGGGGGGGGGGGGGGGGGGGGGGGGGGGGGGGGGGGGGGGGGGGGGGGGGGGGGGG
>MU263598.1:0-2500 GCA_020310875.1 Ceratopteris richardii
GGCTACTTCCAAAGTGCTATGAACTACTCATGCTTTTGAATCTTTTTGATGTGATACCTTGAGATTTACATTTATTTGCATAACTTGCAAAATGTACCCATATATCATTATCTAGATTAGAGCATCCTGTCACATTATTACCTCTACTAAGAGATGCTCTTTTACTTGAGTTGCATTTCCTACACATTTTATTTCATAACTTGCAAATGTGCCCATATATACTATCTGGATTAGAGCATCCTGCCACATTATTACCTCTACTAAAGAGATGCTCTTTTACTTGAGTTGCATTGTATTATGGACACTGTTTTACCCTCTTGATGAACAATCATATGACCATTCCTTTCCCTTTCCCATAGTGCTTAAAAATTGCTTTATGAAGACTATATCTAGAAAAAGACAACATAAATCAACATCAAATAAGATATCGAATCATGTAGGCTCAAAAAACCACAATCAATTTTATTTCTCAATCATACACACGGATACATTACACTAACATTGTGAAATAAAAAAATATTGCATCCAACAATCATTAGACTTTAATTACGATAGACATTAATTCTCAATCATACACCCATGTACAATTACAATAGTCAAGCAATTACGATAGACTTTAGTTCTCAATCATACACCCTATACAATTACATATACGATTGTGAAGTAAAAATCATAGTTGAGTGAAACAATCACAATAGATTTTAAGTCTTCAATCATACACATACATACATTCACACATACTATTTTGAAGAGTCAATGTTGAGTAAGAGAATCACAATGGACTTTGAATTCCCAATCATGCACATACACTTACACATACTATTGTGAAATAAGAATCAATGTTTGAGTCAAACAATCACAATAGATTTTCAATTCCTAATCATATGCACATACACTTGCACATACTATTGTGAAGTAAGAATCAATGTTGGGTCAAACATCACAATAGATTTTAAATTCCCAATCATATGCACATACACTTACACATACTACTGTGAAGTAAGAATCAATGTTGAGTCAAACAATCACAATAGATACTAAATTCCCAATCATATAAACATACATTTACACATACTATTGTGAAGTAAGAATGAATGCTGAGTCAGACAATCAAAATTGATTTTTCATTCACAGTTACACTCATAGGAATACACATAGTATCAGATTAAACTTTGTATATACTATACTCATACACAGACATCATACACAAATACATATCCTATTGTGAAGTAAGAATCAATGTTGATTCAAACAATCACAATAGTTTTTAACTCACAAACAAGATGTTTTTCTATATGATTTTAATATTAAATTACTTAATTTTTATAGCAAGTTTTTGCCTTATTCTTACTACGACACTCTACATTCGTAAAAAACAAAGTAGCTGTTATGAAAAATGAGTGTAGTTGTATTCTTTTATAAAATATTATTTGACTGAATATATCTCAATCAAAAAAGTATTCGTTCGAGAATATCTTGATCGAAAATATTTTTTATTGAAATATTTTTGATCGAAAATGTTTTAGATCAAAAGCACGTTCGATCAAAAATCATCAAATTATCATGAAAATGTGTTTTGGCATGTCCCAATAAGCTGATGTGGCACTGAATAATTTGGTAGAGTCATAACAGCTTACCATAAAATTTTGTAATTAATTACGAATAAAGAATTATCGAATAATGAATAATGCTACCTAGGTCCCAATACTCTTGAGTTAGCTCAAGCAAAACTTTTTCAAAGACCTTCCAACTCACTTTGGAGAATCCATGATCCATGTCTCTCATGGAATTTCACTACAAGGAATACGGGTGCGTAGCGATAGTTATGTGACACAATTTCATTGCTATAAAACTGCATAAAGCATCGCAACAAGCATCAAATGTGGAACCTTGGTTAAACGGCACAAAATTTGACATTCTTATCCACGTGTGGTGTGAAAGGATATGGGACGGTTACATTAAGCACCGCTAATGTGACAATTAAAAAAAGCATCTCATAAGCCACGCTATTGATATGCGATGATATCTAGATAGAAATTTATAACGCTTTAGCATCGGTTGGTCACGACAGGTTTTCGACAAAAAAAAAACATTGAAGGCTCTTCGATTGGCATCTACACACATCTGATCAAAGAGCTCTCCAACATTCACAATTGGACTATAACAATAGCTTCCTGAATTGTTGTTTTATCTAATCTCTATATTATTGTCTCTCTTTCTCTCTTCGTGTTTCTCTCTTTCTACCTCTTTCTCTCTTTGAATTATCTCTCTCTCTCTCTCTCTCTCTCTCTCTATTGCAGGTTATCCAAGAAGTTAACCAAGCAAAAAGTATGGCTAACTATTCTAAGTACGATTTCCATTCTTTGTATGTCATTTGAATTGTGTTATTTTCATTAGTTAGCATACTCACACTTTTTGATATGCACATATACACTTATACATGAAGATGCACATTCACACATATACACATACACACATACACACATACACATACACACAC
>MU263598.1:5000-40188 GCA_020310875.1 Ceratopteris richardii
AGATACATCTATATCATTCATCTCTGTGTTCTCTACTAGTCTACTCAAAAGTCTGTCAACTTGTCAAGGGCATATCTCAGTCAATACTACTCCAAATTCAGTGATTCAAAGCTTGTTAGATTCAGCTCAAAGTCATGTACATGCTGACAAAGTTTGAAGTGAATTCATTTAGCCAATTCAGAGAAATCATCGTCGAGGTGCTCACTGGTCTATCTCTACTACAGTCCTAAAAAGTCGGGGGTATACCAAATCTTGCTAAATTAATTTCTCTTAGCATAGTTCATTATTTTACATCATTGCACTTGCAAATGTTATCTTACTAAGCTAATTGATACCCCTAGAAGGAATTTAATCAATTGCTACTGTGCTGGTCACACTGAGCAAAACATTCAGCAGGTATCAAGACCAAAATAGAATGTTTTCTTGAGTTTGTGACCTCCAAAGTTATCTGTTTTGATTCAATCATTACACACTTCATTTCCAAAGGACATAGGCCATTTCTTGGTATCATTGGAAAGCTAAGGGAGTCTACTAATTAAGTCTGAAGCTAAAGAGGGCTGGTACAAAGCAGGTTTTAACAGTACCTACTCAATCTCTTGGATCATCCATCCATCTTTCCCAACAGTGGTATCAGAGCAAATAAGGTAAAATGGGAGATGGTTTTCCTTCATTTATTGACAAATTGGACAGGAACAATTATCAAGCTTGGTCTCTAAGGATGAAGACCTACTTACAAGGAAGGAGTCTCTATGGATACATCTCAAGAGATGAGGAATTGCCCTCATTCAAAGCAAGAGGTTTGCCAACCAAGGAGGAGCAAGAAAAACTCAACACATGGTGTGCAAGGGATGCATTGGCAAGGTCTTATCTACTCAACTCTATATCTGACTTTCTTTTACCTCATATCAGAAATTGTAAGACTTCCCAAGAGACTTGGGAAAACTTGTCATCATATTTTTCCTCCAATACAAGGGCTAGGAAAAATCAGTTGTGGATTGAATTCACACCACTAAGGAAGTAACCTAAGCAAGTTGTTTCAGAATTTGTGACCAAGATCAAAGATGTTGTAGATCAGTTAGCAAGCATAGGAGAAGAGATTGAAGAGGAACAAATTGTAAGGTAGATAATCAATGGGATCAAGGCTGATGACAAGTGGGAAAGCTTCACCACTGCAATGGATCTCTACATGGACATGCACACTCCAGATCTTACAACTCTCATGAGTCAACTACTCACACATGAAGCAAAGCTTACCAAGAGTGGAGATACTACCAAAGGTAACAACTCTTCTGCCCTATACACTGATAAGAAATCTAAGGATAAAGGCAAGAGTAAGAAGGTGGAAGATGAATGCTCTACCTCCCAAGCCAACTATGCAGGGAGAGATAGATCTTCAAGCGGTAGGGGGCAGAGGAGGTAAGCAAGGTAGGGGGAGACCCTATAACACATCACCATGTAACATTTGTGGTTTGTCAAACCACACCACAGATGAGTGTTACAGGAATTACAAAAATCAGAGAGGAAGAGGCTACCAAAGAGGTGGATACTCTCAGCCTAGAGGAAGGTTCAACCATCACCAAGGCCACAACAACAATTATTACAACAATTACAATGGCAACTACCAAGGAGGATTCAGAAACAGAAAGGACTACAACAACTACATAGAGGAGCAGGATGACTCTCTCTTGATCATGAACATGACTTCAAAGTCAGGTACAAATGATGATCACTTATTTTATATTGATTCAGGGTGTTCAAATCATGTGGCTGGTAATGTTACTCTCTGATCTTGAGGAACCAAAAGGTAAAAACCAAGTCCAAACAGGTGATGATACAAAGCATTCTGTAGTTAAAGTTGGAAATGTGAAAACTTGTGATGGTAATCAGAATTTGTTGAGCAGAGTACTTTATGTACCTACAATTACAAAGAACTTAATGAGTGTTGGTCAAATTGTAGAGAAAGGGTTGCAGATCAGATTCAATCAGTATGGAGCATTTGTGGAGGACCCAAGACATGGATTCAAAAGGATAGCTAAAAGGAGAAATCAGGTAGACTTTTCACTTTGAGTTGGAAGATACAAAGAACATTGCATTATACAGTTATAAAGATCAAACACTTTCAGAGCTTGAGATTTGGCACAAGAGATTAGGGCACATAGGAGAAAGGACCTTGAAGCAAATGTGCAGGGACGAATGTGTGCTTGGGATACCTAATGTATCCAAACAACATATGATTTACAAGTGTGGTGCTTGTCAATTTGGTAAGTCTCACAGGTTACCCTTCTCCAAGAAAGGATATATGCATGAAAACTATCTAGAGCTTGTACACACAGATGTATGGGGACCTAGCAAAGACCCCTCAGTTTCAGGTTCAAGGTACTATGTGTCTTTTATTGATGACTATAGCAGATGGACTGTATTATACTTTATGAAGCACAAGGATGAGGTATTTAATTGTTTTAAGAAATATCTTGCATTAGTTGAAAATCAGACAGGAAGGAATTCGAAGAGGCTAAGGTCAGATGGAGGAGGTGAGTACTTCTCCAATGAATTTGAGGACTTCTTGCAGGACAGAGGCATCAAAAGGGAAATAACCACAAGGTACTCTCCTGAACAGAATGGGGTAGCTGAAAGAAGAAATAGGTTAATTGTTGAGACAGCTAGATCTATGCTTAATGAGAAGAAATTACCTAACTATCTATGGGCAGAGAGTGTTTCTACTGCCACCTATCTCATAAACAGGTTACCATCAAAGTCACTTGATGGTATGAGACCTTATGAAGCTTGGCATGGTAAGAAACCATCATTAGATCATTGCAAAATTTTTGGGTGTGTAGCATATGTACACATTCCTTCACAAGTAAGAGGAAAGCTAGATCCAAAGGCTGAAAAATGTATTTTCATTGGATATGATTTAAATAAAAAAGGTTACAGGTTTTATAACCCTACCAATAAGGGATTTATGGTAAGCAGAGATGTGATTTTTGATGAGAATGATTCTTGGTATGAGAATGAATGCAGGAATGTCAAATTACCCTATGATTTGGAAGAGGAATTTCCAAAACTTACAAAGGAGGAACCAACTCAGAAAGAAGACTCAAGTTCAGATGATGAAGATACAATCAATCTTGAAGAGTTCAAGGCATGGAAGTCCAAAGGCAAAATGAAGATGAAGAAGCTTGAAGACATACCTGAATCTTCAGCTCAACCCTTTAGGAGATCACAAAGGGAAAGTAAAAAACCTATCAGATATGGGTATGATACATCTCTTGTTACTAAACATTCAGTCTATCTTGCCAAGGATTTGCTAAATGAAGAACCAGGATCATATGAAGAAGCAATCACAAATCAGAATGGAAAGAAGCTATGGATGAGGAGATTGAAGCACTCAAGGAGAGTGATACATGGGAGCTAGCACCCAGGAAGGACTCCATGAAGGTAATAGGATCCAGATGGATCTATAAGTTGAAAAGAAATTCTGATGGCACAATTAACAGGTACAAGGCCAGGTTAGTAGCCAAAGGTTTTGCATAAACCCAAGGCATTGACTATGAAGAAACATTTTCTCCTGTGGCCAAGATGCCAACAATCAGAGTGTTGGTGAGTGTGGCTACATCAAAGAATTGGAACATGTACCATTGGATGTCAAGAATGCTTTCTTGAATGGATGGATATCAGAAGAGGTTTATATGTCACAACCTCCTGGCTATGAAGACCCTAAGAAGGTAACTTATGTCTGCAAATTAAAGAAGGCTTTATATGGATTGAAGCAGGCACCTAGGGCATGGAATTACAGGCTAACTACATACCTCCAAGACCAAGGTTTTGTCATGAGCAAGGCTTACACCTCTCTGTTTATTAAGAGAAGTAATTCAGAGGTAATCTATCTCTGTGTTTATGTTGATGACATCATCATTACAGGTAATGATGTCAGTGGAATCAGAAATATCAAAAGCCAAATGATGAAGGAGTTCAAGATCAATGATCTTGGGTTATTGAAGTATTTTTTGGGACTTGAATTAGTTTACACTATTTTAGGGATATACATTACTTAGAAGAAGTATGTGCAGGACATGTTGAAGAAATTTCACTTGCAGGATGCTAAAGCAGCTAGCACTCCAATGGAGGTGAACCTAAAGCTAAGTGCCCATGAAGGTCATGAAGTCCAAGACATTACAAGTTATCAAAGTATGGTGGGTAGCTTGAACTATGCTACCTTAACTAGAATTGATATTGCATATGGAGTTAGTGTGCTAAGTCAATTCATGCACAAACCAAGGATACCTCACTTAGAGGCTACCAAAGGATCTTGAAGTATCTCAAGGGTACACAGACCCATGGTTTATAGTTTCCTTACACTTCAGATATTGATATAAAAGTTTATTCAGATGCAGATTGGGCAGGATGCAAGGATGATAGAAGAAGCACTTCTGGATACATTTCTTTTGCAGGTGACAAACCAATTTCATGGTCTGCAAAAAAGCAACCAATTGTTGCATTATCTTCTATAGAAGCAGAGTATAGAGGGCTAGCTAATGCCACTCAAGAAGCAATTTGGATTAAGCTTTTGTATACAGAATTGGGCTTATATACTAGGCCTCCAATTATCTTTGGAGATAATACAAGTTCTCTTCACCTTGCAGCTAATCCTATCTATCATGCCAGGACCAAACACATAGAAGTTCATTATCATTATGTGAGGGAGAAGTTTCTAAGCAAGGACATTCAGCTGACCTATGTGTCAACCAATATGCAATGTGCAGATTTGCTGACTAAAGCTTTGGATGGGACCAAACTTTGCAGGTTCAAATCTATGATTGGACTGCAGGATGTACTTGAAGAGTGAAGATAAAGACTTAAGCCAAAATGTTTGGCTTGAGGGGCAGCTGTTGGTGTAAATCACAAGCCTACACATTTGGCTTGGAAGATATCATGAAGACTCTACATGCATGAAGAACCATAGGAACATATGCTAGTGATTACTTACCACTTTACCTCATTGTAAAGTCAATTTGACTTAGAATCTTTTGTAATCACCTACCCAAATGATTCGTGGAAAAGTTAGTTCACTTGATTGAGAGAATATCTCCAAGTTTTTAGAAGCTTGATTAGAAGGAGCCAAGAATTTGAACTTGAATTCAAATTCTTACACATTCCATATAAAAGGTGAACTTGAAAAGTAGCGGTAAAGAAAAACTTCACTCCCGAGCTTCATTCTACTGTCATTGAGTGTGTGAGCACTACATCATAGTCTACACCTCTCTACACCATTAGGCAATGCTTGTCATGCCAATGGGATTGTACACAAGTGTTAACTAATAGATACATTTATATCATTCATCTCTGTGTTCTCTACTAGTCTACTCAAAAGTCTGTCAACTTGTCAAGGGCATATCTCAGTCAATACTACTCCAAATTCAGTGATTCAAAGCTTGTTGGATTCAGCTCAAAGTCATATACGTGCTGACAAAGTTTTAAGTGATTTCACTTAGCCAATTCAGAGAAATCGTCGTCGCGGTGCTCACTAGTCTATCTCTGCTACAGTCCTAAAAAAGTCGGGGGTATACCAAATCTTGCTAAATTAATTTCTCTTAGCATAGTTCATTATTTTACATCATTCCACTTGCAAATGTTAGCTTAATAAGCTAATTGAATACCCCTAGAAGGAATTTATCAATTGCTACTGTGCTGGTCACAATGAGCAAAACATTCAGCAGGTGTCAAGACCAAAATAGAAGGTTTTCTTGAGTTTGTGACCTCCAAAGTTATCTGTTTTGATTCAATCATTACACACTTCATTTCCAAAGGACATAGGCCATTTCTTGGTATCATTGGAAAGCTAAGGGAGTCTAATAATTAATTCTGAAGCTAAAGAGGGCTGGTACAAAGAAGGTTTTAGTAGTACCTACTCAATCTCTTGGATCATCCATCCATCTTTCCCAACAATTATGTGAGTCTATGTGTGTGTACATATGATTATGTATGTGTATGTGTATATGAGTATGTGTATGTGTATGTGAGTATGTCTATGTGTCTATGTGTGTATTCATTAAATGTGTGTAACTACATGCATGTGTATGTGTGTGTGTGTAAATGTCCATGTATGTGTGTGTATGTGTATATGTGCATGTATGTGTATGTGGGTGTAAATGTGCATGTATTTGTGTCTGTATGGATGGGTATGTGTGTGTATGCGTGTATGTGTACCTCTAGTCACACTCTTTTCTCTCTCTCTCATGTGCATACATACATACATACATAAACACACATATGCATATCCACATATAGATACATACACACATACACATGTATGCATGTGACCTGATGTGCATGTATCTTTGTGTATATATGTGTGTGTATATAAATATGTGTATAAATATATATGTAAGTATATGTATGTATATATGTGTATTTTATGTGTCTGTATATAGTTATAGATATAAATATAATGAATAAAAGCAATGCATACCATGCATTATCATGACGATGAGCCATAAATGTTTGCATCTCTTTTAGACACCACTTATGCGACCATCCAGTCCCAAATTCTGTCTCAAGTGAACTAAGTACATGTTTTTTATCCCTCTCATCACTACAAAAATTTAAAATATCATGTAAATAAAACATAAGATGTTTATTTCAATTTATATGTAAAACTTATACTTACTTCCACTACAAGTGGACAAGGCGTTGTGGTCAAGAATTGAAGTCGAGCCCTACAGACCACTTGAATGCGATAAGCAATACAATTTTCAAGTCAAAGGAGACATGCCAATATTGGGAAGAAGGGCCTTTCGAAATATAATGGCATCCTTACCCTTGTTTTTTGGTGATGTATGCATATTAGGATTTGATTGCAGAAGGCGTACAAATGTTTGAGGAGTTACCAGTTCATGATAAGAATGTGTAGAACCTGACATAATAATGTTAGCACTTGTTTCACTTTTATGCTACCGTACTAGTTGTATGGAGCATATCTAAATATATTTTAGAAGGGAAAGCATCGGAGGTAATAATCCAAGTGTCAATATGTGGGAAATGAGGATTTTCTTCCTTTTTGATTTCTTATTCGATTACACGAAGAAAACGGACTTCGGAAAAAAGTTTGGACTCGGAGAAGGAAGATTGCAGTAGAGCAGGACCTGGATAGGGTTTGGAACGGAGGAAAGTAACACACATGGGATAGAGGGAGTAGAGAGTCATCTGGACCAAGAAATCATCAGGCAATCAGTGCAAAAGTTGCTCCAAATTCATGGGTGGAGGCTGACTCATTGTTGCATTGTTCTACAAAGTATTGCCCGTTGCAACCAGCACCTCGGTCAACTATAGCTGCTGCATTCAGTCTAGATGGAACTATACTCGCATCTAATCATGGCGATCACACTGTGAAGATAATATGCTGCAAAACTAGATTGTCTCATAAAACGTTATGTGGTCATCGTCGGACTCCTTGGGTGGTCCGTTTTCATCCAAGCATATCAGATGTATTGGCAAGTGGGAGTCTTGATAATGATGTAAAGATACGGGATGCAAATACTATTGATTGCATTTCTTCACATGACTTTTATAGACCTATTGCATCAATTGCTTTCCATGCTCAAGGGAATCTGTTGGCTATTGCATTAGGACATAAACTTTACATATGGCAATATAATAGGCATGCGGAAGATCCTGCTAACATTATGTTGCAAACTAGGCGGTCATTACGTGTTGTACACTTCCATCCTCAGGGTGCCCTCTTTTGCTCACGGCTGAGGTGAATGGATTAGATGCACCAAATTGTTCGATTGCTCATGCTACTTCACCTGGATATGTACATTATGCTCGTCCTACAATATTCTTTGCTCCTCTCCAGAAGCCAGTCTCTGATTCAAATCAATAGGGGAAGTCATCTGCTTTAAATTCTGAATCATCTTTGTCTGCTTCTGCATGGATTTGGCCTACAGCATGGAACACTGATAATAATCATGGGGCTATACGATGTGTAGGGGCCTGATCCTATTGTCAAAAGCATTTTTATACCACCTGAGCTGGACGGCCATGTTCCTGTAGAGTTGGAGGATGCAATGCCTCTTCAGTCCTTTCTTGCACCTATTTGGATCATCAGTACATGGACAAGCCCTAGAATGAATATCTAAAGTACAAAGACCTTTGACAGTATGGACTTATCAATGTACAGAAAACATTTAGATCTAATTCCAAGGAAGTTCTTCAACATTCGAAGCTTCAAATGAGCATTCGACATGCTGAACCACAGTTCTGAGGAGAGCAGGTGCTCAAAAATAAGGGGTCTTGCTTCCTCACGTCCAACCCTAGAAGTGCCTTCCACAACATTATATAAATGTTGTTGATCTTTGTCATCTTCCAAGTAATATATGGCCAATGGTTAAGGTGAATTCGTACTATGCTACCAGATAAGTTGAATTCTGTACTAAGCTGCTACATTCTTTTCAAGGCTTTCTATGAGCAAACTCATATCACAAGTATTTACCGAAGTAAACCATTAAACGATCTCATCCTTAGCTTTGTAAGAGCATTCACCTGAGAGTGTTATTTGTTTGAATGTGTTTTACTTTAGGTCATGCATGTGACTAGACATTTAGACACTATGTGAATGTTCATTCAGGGTTTAAGATGACTTGTATTTGGTGATTCAAGACACGTTTCAGTTTTGTTAAAGTTTTACTTTTGTCTATGTAACTTGACTTTAAATTAAGAATTGACACACGTTGTGCTCCAGCCTCTCAAGTGTGTATGTGTGTGAGTATGCACTTGCATACGTGAATGATGTTGACTCATATGTATCAAAAACGTATATTTGTGTGCACATTTGCTTACAAATGAGTGTCCATTATGAGTTAAGTAACATGAAAAGAAGTTCGTTTATCTCTTCTTTACGAAGATACTTTAAACTTATTTATTCAAATCACTCATAAGTGGCGCTTCACTCATATGATGAAGTTGAGAAAGTATCAAAAAGGGAAGCTTACTTGAATATGGAAGCATATTTTGGAACTTATGTATTTGAGATTATCTTTTTTTTTTGTTGCCACCTAATACACGACTATATATCCTTAACAAAGTTGGCGAGTGGACTAGTCGGCTTTAGCTTCATATGAGATGGAAAAGCTTTAGCTTCCTTTGAATGATCATACAATCGTGTGAAGTCGATCTCGCGTCTACCCATCTCCCTCCTTTCTATGAACCCCGCGTCAGCGCAGATAAGAGTCACATAATGCTCAAATTCTTCTCTTAATCTCCAATCCATTCCCTATATACACTATATTTCCCTCTCCCTCTATATCGCACTCTAGCCCTAGGATGCCTATGCATGTTCTCACAAGCACCTGTGCTTTGCTCTCATGATCTAGAGGTGCTATAGGTGTCCAAAAAATAGATAGATAAAAATAAATAAAAATGTGTTATAATATCATTAAAAAAGATTGTAAAAAAAAACATACCTATGAGTAGATAGTTCTCTTCTTGCATGTGGGGGCCGCAAAAGAGCCCTCCTTTGATCGTTGGGTAAGCATCTGGATCATAAAATGTAGCTCATCATCATGCATCTCTAAGTACTCATGCATGATGATCCCTAAGGTATTAGGCGGAACTCTTGCTCTCATAAGACTTTTTATGAGAGTGAGTTTCACCTTTCTCTCTCGAGTAGGATCCATAATACCTATACATATAAAAAAAATGGGTTAGAAATCAATATATGTATCTGTAAAAAAGTATGCATGTATATGTATGTGTGTATATGTATGTTTATGTATATTTATATGTGTATGCATGTGTATGTGTGCATTGTGTATGCATATGTACATATATATGCATGTGCATGTATGAGTGTATGTTTGTGGGCAGGTATGCATGTGACCTGATATGCGTATACGTATATGTATGTATATGTATGTATGTGTGTATATGTATGTGTATGCATGTGTATGTGTGTATGCATGTGTATGTGTGTGTATCTATATGTGTGTATCTATATGTGTGTATGTATATGTGTGTGTATGTGTATGTAGGTGTATATGTGAGTGTGTGTATGTGTGTAAGCATGTAAGCATGTATGTATGCTTATGCATGATGTATGCATGTGTGTGTATGTGTGTGTATGCATGTAAGTATACATGTATGCATATGCATATGCATTATGTATGTATATGTATGCATGTATGTGTATGTGTGTGTATGTGTGTGTATGTGTGTGTATGTGTCTGTGTGTGTGTGTATGTGTCCATGTGTGTGTATGTCTGTGTGAGTATGTGTGTGTGTCTATGTGCGTATGTGTGTGTCGATGTGTGTATATACATGTGGATCTGTATATATGTGTCTATATGCATGTGTATGTGTGTGTGTAAATGTGTGTGGAAGTGTGTATGTGTGTGTGTGTAAATGTGTATGTGTCTATGTGTGTGTGTATATATGTGTGTGTATATTTGTGTGTGTGTATGTGTATGTGTGTGTGTATATGTATGTGTAACTGTGTATGTGTCTATGTGTGTATGTGTGTGTGTATGGTGTGTCTATGTGTGTATGTGTGTGTGTATTGTGTGTCTATGTGTGTATGTGTGTGTATGTGTGTATGTGTGTGTTTATGTGTGTATATATGTGTCTATGTATGCATGTGTATGTGTGTGTGTGTAAATATGTGTATGTGTGTGTATGTGCATGTGTATGTGTGTGTATGTGTGTATGTGTGTGTATGCATGTAAGCATGTTCGTATGCATCTGCATGTGCATTATGTATGCATGTGTGTGTATATGTGTGTGTATGTGTGTGTATGCATCTATGTGTATGTGTGTGTATGTGTGTGTATGCATCTATGTGTATGTGTGTGTATGTGTCTCTATGTGTGTGTATGCATATATGTGTGTGTATGTCTCTATGTGTGTGTATGCATATATGTGTTTGTATGTGTCTACGTGTGTGTGTGTGTATGTGTGTGTATGTGTGTCTATGTGTGTATGTGTGTGTCTATGTGTGTATATATGTGTGTATCTGTATATATGTGTCTATACGCATGTGTATGTGTGTGTGAAAGTGTGTGTGGATGTGTGGATGTGTGGATGTGTGCGTGTGTAAGT
Organism: Ceratopteris richardii; assembly: GCA_020310875.1. NCBI lineage: Eukaryota > Viridiplantae > Streptophyta > Polypodiopsida > Polypodiales > Pteridaceae > Ceratopteris > Ceratopteris richardii. The sequence goes on from MU263598.1 coordinate 16,092, forward strand.
GTGTATGTGTCCATGTGTGTGTTTCTATGTGTGTATGTGTGTGTTTATGTGTGTATACATGTGTATCTGTATATATGTGTCTATATGCATGTGAATGTGTCTATGTGTGTGTGTATGTGTGTGTATGTAAGTGTGTATGTGTCTATGTGTGTGTATATGTGTGTGCATGTGTGTGTCTATGTGTGCATCTATGTGTTTATGTGTGTATATATGTGTTTGTGTGTGTAAATACGTGTGTATATATGTGTGTGTATGTGTGTGTATGTGTCTATGTGCGTATGTGTATGTATGTGTGTGTGTGTGTAGTGATGCAAATGCCCCAAATCAGACATCTCAAATGAGGCATGCAAATCAGCCTTAAAATCAGCAATATGCTTCTCAATAGGACCACTGAGCAGCATATTGTCAACATAGACAACAATGATCAGAAGCACATCATTAGCACGCTTAACATATAAGGTGCTTTCAGTTGGAGTGTTCTCAAAACCATGTGCAATCAGATAGGCATGTATCTTTTTATACCAAGCATGTGGTATTGGCTTTAAACCATATAATGCCTTCTTTAACCTGCACAGCTGGTTCTCATGCCCTTTCTGCACAAAGCCATGGGGCTGAAAAACATACACTTCTTCATGCAAGTCACCATTCAGAAATGCAGTTTTAATGTCCAATTGATGTACATTCCGACCATGATGGGCTGCAAGTGCACAAATGCTTCGAACAGTAGTCATACGGCATGTAGGTGCAAAGGCCGCAAATGCCGCTTTCCTGTGCATAACCCTTTGCAACAAGCCTAGCCTTATACCTGTCAACTGTACTTCAACTTGTATACCCACTTAGTGCCAATGGCCTTCTTGCCAGGATTCAAGTCACATAAAGACCAAGTACCATTCTTCATTATTGCATCATATTCAGATTGCATAGCAATCATCCAATTTCCTCAATTTTGTGCTTCATCAAACGAAACAAGCTCAATCTCATCACAAAGACTAGATGCAGCCATAACATAGAAATCTGATGCAAAAGAGGCACTGTGAGAGCCTGATCGAGTACGATATGACAGAGGTGCATCTAATTTGCTATCATGCAAGGTCTGCACCAGCCATTTTGGCATAGTTCTTGCCTGCTCAATATCAGCGCTCTCATCAATAAGTGCATCATGTAAATCTGCATCAAAAATGGAATTATCTACATCATCACATGAAACATTTAAAGGCTAAGAAGTTGCCTCATTAGGACTAGCACTAGACTCTCCACCTGTAAAAAGAGGCAGCAAAGTAGCATACATGTCTTTGGAGCTAACAGATGTCTCCTTAGTACATGAAAGTAATGGTTGAATAGCATCTTCCACAAAAACAACATCATGGCTAACGAGAATGCATTTAGTCTGTGGATGATATAGACAATAGCCTTTAGTTTCAGAATTGTACCCAGCAAAAATACATTTTACTGCTTTATCATCCAATTTTCTACGATGTTGTTCAGGCACTAATGCATATGCCAAACAACCAAAAACACGCAGATGAGTAACACATGGCTTGCGGCCATGCCAAGCCTCATATGGAGTGATAGACTATAGCGCTTTAGTGGGACACCTATTCAGTACATATGTTGCACACATGCTAGCCTCAAGCCAGAAACTATGTGGTAAAGCCTGACTCTTGACCATACACCTCACCATCTCCATGAGAGACCTATTCTTCCGTTCAGCAACTCCATTCTGTTGAGGTGTATACGGCACTGTACACTGATGTTTTATCCCACGTTCAACCAAAAATGCATTAAAATCAGAAGACATATATTCCCCCCCCTTGATCAGAACGGAGGGTGCCCATTTTACATGCTGACAGATCTTCAGCCAAAACCAAAAAACTGTTTGAAGCATATGAACACTTCATACTTTGCCTTCAATGGATATACCCATGCATGCCTAGAAAAATCATCGATGAAAGTCACGAAGTAGAGATAATTCCCAAAAGAAGGTGTCTGCATAGGACCACAGACATCACTATGTACAAGCTGCAAGTTTTGAGTAGCCCGAACTGAACCAAGTTTTGGAAAGGAAGAACGCTGCATTTTGCCCAAAAGATAGCCTTCACAAACATGTTTTCGAGGTGCCTCAAGTTTGGGCAAAGAGGACACCATTTCAGATTTCTGCATGCGTAGCAAACTAGCAAAATTCAGATGACCAAAGCGTGCATGCCAAAGCTTTGCATCTAACATAGCCTGAGAATCATTTACTGCACATGCCAAATCATTTCTAGATCTTTCATAGTCTATGAGGTTATACAGCCCACGACATAAAATGCTAGAAGCAATAATCACATCGCCATTTGACAAATCATGAACTGTACACCTGTCATCAACAAATTTCACAACCAAGCCAATCTTGGCTAATGTAGAAACTGATAACAGGTTCTTCTTGATCCCTGGCATGAATAAAGCATCTAACAAAGTGAAAGAACTACCATCAGCAATAGTCAAAATCATCTTACCAACTCCCATAACAGGATAAGAGGAGTTGTTGGCGCATGTAACAGTATTCCCTGTGTTGGAACATCAAGCTTACACTATGCTTGAGGTGGATTTGATCTACATCAAAGGCTATCGCGTTGAAAGAATATCCGTTGGAGAGTTCTTTTTTCATATGCTCATTTATTGTATTTTTTGAGAATATTTTGATGGCTCATTTACCATTGTAAAAGCCTTGAGCTTGACACATGTAAAGGTAGAAATATAGAGCCAAAATCCCACGAAATTTTGGTGGTTGAAGTTGCATTCAATCAAGCAAATCAAGTCACCTAAAAGTAGATCAATCAAGATCTTCACTTTTCCTAGATTGTAGGGAAGTGAATTGATTCCCTCCAACAACCATTCCCACCTTCATTTGAATTCAAATTCAAGTTTTAAAAGTCGTGGAACACTCCTAGAGGCTATATAAGGAGTTCAAATCACTTGTATTATACATGGAAGCAATATACATACACTTGTGACCATCATTGTCTTGCTCCTTTAATTTTCTGCATCATCTTCTTCGCCAACAGTAATCTTGCAGAGGCTGCTGCTCTCTCTTCAGAGCTTCAAATTGAGTGAAAGAAGACTCCTTATGCCTGTACATTTTCAAAGCATTTGGTTCAGCAGATTTGGAGAAATCTCAGTTTTTCTGCCTCGGGGTCAATCTCTGCGTATTCCTGAAAAATAGGAAGTACCACCGGTGAATGTCGCATTCATTCCTATAGCATATTTTGCTTATTCCTTATACTTTTGTGCATTCCATACACTCAACCCTATGTGTATCACTCCCATAAAAGGATTTTTTCTAATTGTAATCACGCTGGTCGCTATGGGCATTTGAAGTTCATTGTCTCTTCCATAGATAGTAAGTTTTTTGAGCTAGTCGACAAGCGAACCTATCTGTTTTGTATCGACTCATTTTCCTTGATGCTCCAAGGTACATAGTGTGTTTCTTTGCACTTATAGCATGCCTATAAGGTCTATTTGATTCTCCATAAGCTCAAGGGCTGGTCTTGTGCCGGTTGGCTTGACCAAACTTCATCGCTTCGAAACGCACTTTTCTACCTTCGACAAGCTTCTCCAAGTTTCTTTCAGTGGTATCAGAGCTAGATCAAGATGGGCGATGGCTTTCCCTCAATGATCGAGAAGCTTGATCAACACAACTACGCGGCTTCGCAAATTAGAATGGAGGCCTATTTGCAAGGTAGAAATCTTTATGGAATTGTAGCAGGTGATGAAGCTATGCCTATTCCAAGATCCAAAGGAGGACCTACACAAGAGGAGACAGATAAGCTCACACTTTGGTGCGCAAGGGATGCTCAAGCAAGGTCGTACATACTAAACTCTATCTCTAACTTTCTATTACCACATATTAGAGGATGCAAGATATCTCAAGAGACTTGGGATGCCCTCGAGACTTTCTTTTCTGCTAGTACCAAAGCAAGAAAGAATCATCTTTGGAACGAGTTCAACAAAATGAAGAAGACACCTAAACAAACCATCACAGAGTTTCTTACCAAAGTCAAGGAGGTTGCAGATCAGTTAGCATCCATTGGAGAGCTGATTGAAGAAGAGGTCATCATGAGGCAAATTCTCAACGGCATTCGAAGTGATAAGCAATGGCAATCCTTCACGACGGCTTACGATCTCATCATGGATGTGCAAACTCCAGACTTCAACATCTTTCTTGGACAACTCTTCAATCAAGAAGCCAACAATAGCATAAAGGAAGGTAACTCTTATCATGGTAATTCAACTAGTGCTCTATATGCAGATAAGAAGGATAAGAAGCAGAAAGGCAAGAAGAAGGAAGAAGACGAAGAAGAGACTTCCCAAGCCAACTTCGCAAGCAAGAGCAAGTGGAAAGGGAAGAAGAAAGGACCAAAGCAAGACAAAGCCAAAGGTCAGAATGTTCAACCTTGTGCCATATGCGATAAGACCAACCACACCACTCAGAATTGTTAGTTCAATGGGAAGACCCAGAAAGGAAGTGGAAGAGGTGGATATGGCAGCAATAGAGGCAGAGGTGGACACAACTTCAACAACAACAATAGAAGCTATAATCGAAGGGACTACAACAATTATTCAGAAGATCAACCACATGAATACTCATTGTTTATTATGAACCTAAGCCACAAAGAAGGTAAAGAAGACGATCATTTGTTCTACATAGATTCAGGATGTTCGAATCATGTTCCAAGCAACATTGCTCTTCTATCTGACTTGGAAAGTCCAAAGCATAGACATGAAGTGCAAACAGGGGATGACACGAAGCACAATGTGGAGAAGATTGGTAATGTCAAAGCTTCCAATGGCAGGACAAACATTCTAAGTAAGGTTCTCTTTGTACCCACTATCACTAAAAACCTAATAAGTGTAGGCCAAATAGTTGAAAAAGGCTTGCAAGTTAGGTTCACCCAACATGGAGCTTTTGTGGAAGATCCATGTCAAGGCTTCAAGAAGATAGCCCGAGGTGAGAAGCATGGTAGGCTCTTTACTTTTGAAGTAGGAGATACCAGGAACATAGCTCTATTCAACTTTGGGTCTCAAACCCTAAGTGAGCTTGAAGTGTGGCATAAGAGACTCGCTCATGTGAATGAAAGAACCTTGAAGGATATATGCATGGATCAAAGTGTTCTAGGACTGCCGAACATATCAAAGCAACACATGATCAACAGGTGTGATGCATGTCAGATTGCGAAGGCACAAAGACAACCATTCAACCACAAAGGCTACATCCACGACAACTTATTGGACTTAGTACATACAGATGTATGGGGACCAAGTCAAGAACCTTCATTGGCAGGATCAAGGTATTATGTCTCATTTATTGACGACCATAGTAGATGGACTGTTCTATACTTTATCAAGAGTAAGAATGAAGTATTTGATTGCTTCAAGAAGTATCTTGCACATGTGGAGAATCATACAGGTAGATCACTAAAGAAGCTCAGATCTGATGGAGGGGGAGAATACTTCTCCAAAGAGTTTGATGAGTTCTTGCAAGACAAAGGTATCAAAAGGGAAGTGACTACTAGGTACTCTCCTCAACTAAATGGAATTGCAGAGAGGAGAAACAAGACATTGGTTGGATCAGCCCGAACAATGCTTGAAGAGAAGAAGTTGCCACATTATCTATGGGCAAAAGCTATTTCAACTACAGTGTACCTTGTCAATCGACTACCATCCAAATCACTTCAAGGTATGACTCCTTATGAAGCATGGCATGGAAGAAAACCTAGTCTTGGACATTGCAAGGTTTTTGGTTGTTTAGCTTATGTTCATGTACCATCACAAATAAGAGGTAAGCTAGATGAAAGGGCAACAAAGGTAGTGTTTATTGGATATGATTCAACTCAGATGGGTTACAGGTTCTTCAATCCTTCAACCAAGCAATTCACTACAAGTAGAAATGTTGTGTTTGAAGAACACAGGTCTTGGTATGATGAAGACAAACAAAAGGTAACACTACCATATGATCTTGACTATGACTCTCATCAATTAGGAAGCAAGCATGATACACAGGTCAAGGATCCAAGAAGTGATACAGATGATGACCAAGATGAAAGAGAAAGGGGTTACAAGCTATGGAAGTCAAGAGGCAAAACAAAGATGCAAGAGGTTGGAGAATGCTCCAAACAAGCACCTAGAAGATCAGCAAGAGAGAAGAAACAACCAGAAAGGTATGGATATGATTCCACGTTTGGTACAAAGCATTCAATCTACTTGGCAAAAGACTCTATTTCAGAGGAACCCTCAACCTATGAAGAGGCAAAGGGAAACCCTAATTGGGAAAAGGCCATGAACGAAGAGATAGATGCATTGAAGGAGATGGACACTTGGGATTTGGTTCCAATGTCGCCGAATCAAAAGGTAATTGGTTGCAGATGGGTATATAAAGTTAAAAGAAATTCAGATGGATCAGTTTGCAGGTACAAGGCAAGATTAGTTGCCAAAGGATGCTCACAAACTCATAGTATAGACTATGAGGAAACATTCTCACCAGTTGCAAAGAGTACTACAATCAGGACATTGATAAGTGTAGCTGCTGCAAGGAATTGGAGACTCCTCCAACTTGATGTGAAAAATGCATTCCTAAATGGTTGGATAAGTGAAGAGGTATACATGTCACAACCACCAGGTTTTGAAAACCCTAATCATCCATCTTATGTTTGCAGACTTAAGAAAGCATTGTATGGATTGAAACAAGCTCCAAGAGCTTGGAATTACAGGTTGGTTACATATCTTCAAGATCAAGGGTTCAAAGCTAGCAGCTCAGATCCTTCTCTATTCATCAAAAGGGATCACAATGAGGTTATCTATCTATGTGTATATGTAGATGATATTATTGTGACAGGTGATGATCTAAATGGCATTCAAAGGATTAAGAGACACATGCAAGAGGAGTTCAAAATCAGTGACCTAGGTGAGCTCACATATTTCCTAGGTATGCAGGTGATATACACAGATGAAGGAATGTATTTGACTCAAAGAAGATACATTCAGGATCTTCTTCTCAAGTTCAAAATGGAGAACACTAAACCTGCAGGTACACCTTTGGAGATGAATCATAAACTTAGTGTTTATGAAGGTGAGAAAATTGAAGACATAAAAGAGTATCAAAGCTTGGTAGGTAGCTTGATATATGCTACTCATACAAGGGCAGACATCTCATATAGTGTGGGAGTGCTTAGTCAGTTCATGCACTCACCGAGAAGACCACACATGGATGCGGCTAAGAGAGTATTGAAGTATCTCAAAGGTACAATCAACGAAGGTATATTCTATCCTTACTCTTCCGATTTGGATATCAAAATCTACTCAGATGCAGATTGGGCAGGAGCTAAGGATGATAGAAAAAGTACATCTGGTTACTTAGCATTTGCAGGTTCAAAGCTAGTGTCATGGAGTTCCAAGAACCAACCAACAGTTGCTTTATCTTCAACTGAAGCAGAGTACAGAGGCTTGACCATAGCAACTCAAGAGGCAATATGGTTAAAAGCATTGTATACAGATTTGGGACTTGTGAGTTCCAAACCTCACATATTTGGAGATAATGTAAGTTCCATGCATCTAGCGGCAAATCCTATTTTCCATGCGAGAACCAAGCACATAGAAGTCCATTACCACTTCATCAGGGAGAAGCTCATGGCAAAGGAGATCGACATTTCTTTTGTTCCTACTGGAAAGCAAGTAGCAGATATGATGACGAAGGCACTTGATGGAATAAAGCTTTGTAGATTCAAAGTTATGGCAGGTATTCAACCTATCAGAGAATGAAGACTCAAGCATACTTTAGCTTGAGGGGGAGCTGTTGGAACATCAAGCTTACACTATGGTTGAGGTGGATTTGATCTACATCAAAGGCTATCGCGTTGAAAGAATATCCGTTGGAGAGTTCTTTTTTCATATGCTCATTTATTATTTTATTTTTTGAGAATATTTTGATGGCTCATTTACCATTGTAAAAGCCTTGAGCTTGACACATGTAAAGGTAGAAATATAGAGCCAAAATCCCACGAAATTTTGGTGGTTGAAGTTGCATTCAATCAAGCAAATCAAGTCACCTAAAAGTAGATCAATCAAGATCTTCACTTTTCCTAGATTGTAGGGAAGTGAATTGATTCCCTCCAACAACCATTCCCACCTTCATTTGAACTCAAATTCAAGTTGTAAAAGTCGTGGAACACTCCTAGAGGCTATATAAGGAGTTTAAATCACTTGTATTATACATGGAAGCAATATACATACACTTGTGACCATCATTGTCTTGCTCCTTCAATTTTCTGCATCATCTTCTTCGCCAACAGTAACCTTGCAGAGGCTGCTGCTCTCTCCTCAGAGCTCCAAATTGAGTGCAAGAGGACTCATTGAAAAGGTATTAGTGTCTAGTTTATGCCTGTAAATTTTCAAAGCATTTGGTTCAGCAGATTTGGAGAAATATCAGTTTTGCTGCCTCGGGGTCAATCTCTACGTATTCCTGAAAAATAGGAAGTACCACCGGTGAATGTCGCATTCATTCCTATAGCATATTTTGCTTATTCCTTATACTTTTGTGCATTCCATACACTCAACCCTATGTGTATCACTCCCATAAAAGGATTTTTTCTAATTGTAATCACGCTGGTCGCTATGGGCATTTGAAGTTCATTGTCTCTTCCATAGATAGTAAGTTTTTTGAGCTGGTCGACCCGCGAACCTATCTGTTTTGTATCGACTCATTCTCCTTGATGCTCCAAGGTACATAGTGTGTTTCTTTGCACTTATAGCATGCCTATAAGGTCTATTTGAGTCTCCATAAGCTCAAGGGCTGGTCTTGTGCCGGTTGGCTTGACCAAACTTCATCGCTTCGAAACACACTTTTCTACCTTTGACAAGCTTCTCCAAGTTTCTTTCACCCTATAGGGGCAAGCTCGAATGAAGAGAAGAAACTCTGCTGCGAGGTAATATGTTTGGTTGCCCGACTATCAAAATACCAAACATCTGAGTCTACTGCAGACATGCACTGGTCATGAGAAGATGGCTCAAAACTGCAGACAGTAGTAAATGCCCATTCTTCTTCCTGCACAAGATTTGCAGACTCAGTTTTTGGTGTAGAGGCCTCTACAACAACCATTCCAGCCTCTTTCTTCTTTGCCTCTTTAGCAGCCAATTTTGGAAGTTCTTTATGATGTGATCATTCCCTTTACAGTACTTACAAAACAATTTCTACTTTTCTGATTTTTTCTCATCTTTGTCTTGGTTCTTCAAATGTGCAGCATTTGCAGATTTTTGCTTACTAGTAGAAGAGCTCCATTTTCCTTTGCCCTTCTGACTAGCTAGGAAAGCTTGATCTGCGACACGCATAATGGACGTGTTCTGCCTGGACTGATCTTCTTGCAATAGAACAGAGACTAACTCCTCAAATGACAAGGCATTTGAATTGTCTTTCCTCATCAACCGAAGAGTAGAAGCAAAACTCTGATATGAATCAGGAAGACCATTCAGAACAATCTGCACAAGTGAGCTATCTGGTATAACCTCATCAGCAGAAATCAACTGTTCCTTCAAGTCTTTGATATTTTTTAGGAAAGTGTCCATAGAATCACCTTCATTCATGTGCTCACTCTCCAACTGTTTTCGGAGATAAGCAACACGAGCCTCACTCCTAGCTTGGTACAATGTGGTAAGTGTATCCCAAGCATCCTTAGCTATTCTGCAAGAGCGAATGTGAGGAATAATGGCATGTTTGATAGACAAAGCTATCAATGCATGTGTCTGGGCATCTCTGCCGTCCTAGTGAATCTACTCTGCAATAGGTGCAGCAGAAACAACAGCACGAACAAGAATCTGCAGAATATCATCTTCAATACCATCTTCATCAGCTCCAGCTCCTGTATTTGCAATACCTGTAGTCAGAGGTGTAATAGGATGTCTTTCAACACCCTACACAATGTTCCACAATCCTTTTGCAACCAATATATGTCGCATCATATAAGCCCATAATGGGTAGTTGGTACCATCCAAGTTATCCTCAACAGCCAACATACGGAATACATCACTGCTTTCAGCCATGGCTGGTGACTAAAATACCTTGATGCAAAAAATTGATTGTATCTCAAAAAGTTGAACGAAACTGCCCAGATGAATTCTGCTACACCTGTAGCAGACTTCGAGACGCTTACACTGGCGAATAGAAATTGGTATATAGCTTTGGCACAAAAAGATGAAATAGCCTGCACAAGCACTACGATAATACATTCGGAGGCCGAAACGAGCTCAGATCACGATTTCGGCACAAGACAGCGAAGCTGTTTTGATCTTTGAAACACCCTGAGTATGCTCACCAAATTTCGTGCAAATCTGAGACCGCAAACGGAGGAGTGTCGACGGCGCCCTAGATGAAGCGAGGACTTACTCTGATACCAATTGTTGGAGATAGATGTCTACGGAAGCACGTGAACAACACAAGGAAGAAGAAGAAGCTTGGAGCACAAACACACAATACTGAAAATGTATTACTAGAGAATGTACAAAGATAAGTAGCCCATTAGGGCAATATGCGTATATACAAGCCAGGGAAAAAAACCTCCTAAAGAGGGAAAAAAGTGCCCTGGCAGTCCTAGAGTGTTCACACACATCACAACCTAAATATATCAACAACAAATGCTCCAACAATAGTCTCGTAAAGATTGAATAAGGCTTGCAAATTTTCCCTTTAGTATAATCCTCCAAAAAATTGTAGATCTCCCTATGATTGAAGCTTCCCAAGTTGTAGTCCTTACTAGCAGCCTCTGATAGTCCTCTGCCTCCACATACCCTTGCTTCTTCCTGTATCCCCAAAATGACAACCCGAAGAAAGAACTCTTGCTGCTACTCTCGATCCCTCGACTCCCCAACCACCGAGTGCACCACAACACCACATACTAAAGGACCAAATAGAGTTGTCCACTCATCCCTTGGACTTGCTTGACTCACTTTCTTGAGCTATAAGCAACATTGGAGTTTCATTTGACCCTTCTGTTGGCAAGCCTTTGTTTGCTTGTTTCACATCAGAGCAGCCCCTCTAGTTGGAGACCTCTCTTTTTTATTACTCACAGGACCCCCCCCCCCCAAGTTGAAGCAAAACAAAAAACCCTTAAATAATCTCCATTCATTCATTGCTACTCCACCGTAACCCATTCTGCTTCTGCTTTTTTTGCAGCCCCTTTTCATGCTTCAATAGTTATGTTCTCAACAAATGCCCCCTCTAGTTTCTTCTTCTATGCAACCACAGTCTCTCGATTGCTCTCCCTATCCTCCTTGTTTTTAGGTGCCATGAGCAAAAAAAATGAGTGCAGGTGTCCCCCCCCCCCCCCCCCCCCTTTTTCTTTTGTTGTGATAGCATGCAAAATGACCTTCTCCACTATGCTTCTTCTCCACCAAAATTTATCTCCTCCTCAAATGGTTGTCCTCGACCTTATCGAAGTGATCCCTTATCAACTATCGTACCCTTGGGCTGTAAAGCATGGGGAATCGATGCACACTTGAAGCCCATGTCTCTCCTCTGCATAAAAGAACTTTCCCCTAGTCAATTTTCTCTCCCCTCCATGGTGGATCCCATAAACAATGTGTCTTTCCTCACCACCACTGTGAATGTGCCCCTAATGCAGTAGTACTATACAAAAAATTGAAAGAGACCAACTTTGGATCGTGGTCTTTGCATACCTTTACTCCAAATGTGGCCAAAAGACAACTCCTCCTTACAATGGTGGCTGGACCAACAAGTCAGCCATGGAAATTACTTGGAATGGTTTAAAAGCACACTCATTAACTAAATAACCTATAAGGATGGTCCTCCATATGACCCCATTCTTCTAATGGTACTTGCTGAAGACATGTAAAAACTTGCTCATAGGGTCCATGTGCACATAGGATCCATGTTCACCATAGCCTCCGCACCATATCAAGTGATGAGTGTGGTCTCCACTCCAGATGAATAGTGCCCATATCAACAATTGTAGTATGCATTAGCCTATTCCATGCCAACTATAATGGCATCCATGCCAGTACATCTCGTTTCTTTCTACAACACCTACAATCAGCCATAAATTCCAAAAAATAGAGGCATATTATTCCATAAAATCTACTTTTTGATTGCCTAATAATTATGCACCTTACCATCATCATGGGATACGCTTTGCACAGCTATTAGCAATAGTGCACCTCGTGGTACAATGGTCTATGATGACATATGTGGAGCACTCTTGAGTGAGGAGATTCTTAGAAAATCTATGGTTGGCACTCAAAGTGGAGATGCATATAATGTTCTTGATTCTTACCAAGGAATGAACCAGCAAGGTGGTAGGAGCAAGAATAAGGAAAAGAATGATCAATGAAATAAGAGTAGAAATAAATCAAGAAAGAGGCATATTGAATGCCATTATTTTCATAAGAAAGGACACATGAAGAAAGACTACTATGCATTAAAGAATGCTAAAGATAAAGGGCAAAATGTTGATGGGCATGTTAAACAACTACCTTAAGCATCTACTTCGATTGTGAAGACTGAAGAAATCAATGTTATTTTTTATGATGCTTATGTGTTGACACTTAACAATACTATGCATAGAGAATGGTTCTCTACTTAAGCAGCAACATCTCTCGGTACTATGCGACTTGGTGACTCTTATTAGTGTGATGTTGTTGGGTTTAGAGATGTGGTTATGCCGTTCATTGATTACCTTGGTTACAAGGTGGTTTTCTATGCTTAGTCCTTTGGCATATCAAAGGGAAATATGGTTATTGCAAAAGGAAGTAAAAGTGGCTCACTTTATCCTTTATTTCTAAAAAAAAACACTTGTTATCCATTACTAAACAACCTATGGCTTGTATTTGGCATGGCCATTTGGGCCACATATCTTGTAATCGAATGGAAAATCTTTCTCATTATGGCTACTTACCTGTGTTGTCTTTCTTTGATTTTTCATTTCATAAGTGTTGTCAATATGGAAAGAAAACTAGGAATGTGCATAAAACACACATTCACTCTTCAATTCAGACTTTAGATCTTGTTCATATAGACATGTGTGCTCTAATGCCCACAAGGTCATTAGGTGCTTCTCTTCACTTTGTTACTTTCATAGATGATGCTATTAGAAAAGTTTGGGTATATCCAATCAAATTGAAGGATGCATATTCATGATTTTCAAAAAATGGCTTGCTTAAGTTGAGATTGAAAATGGAATTAAGCTTAAGGCTTTACATTCAAATAATGGGGGTGAGTATACCTCACAGGGCTTTAGCCTTTTTTGTTAGTCTAGAGGAATTGATTAGAGTTTACAACTCCTTATACCCCATTACAGAATGGTCTAGCTGAAAGGATGAATAGAACTATTCAGGATAGAGTAGTTTCTATGCTACATCATGCAAACCTTTCATAAGGATTTTGGACAAAAGCAGTATTATCCAATTCACATGATTGACCTTTGACCTAGTACTACCAAAGGTCTAAAAGTGGCACAAGAGCTATGGATAGGGTGTGAAGCATATGTTCATATATTCAAGAATCTTAGACAAAAGCTAGACCATAAGTCAACAAAATGCATTTCGCTTGGATATGGTTGAGAAGGACAATTTGGATATCTCTCATGGGAACTTGAAACACGGATAGTGGTTAGAAGTAGTGATGTCATTTTCAATGAGTCTAACATGCATAAACAACCCATTAACGAGGTTGAAGTGAGAAGACTGGTGTTTGAGAAGACTAGTCCTCTAGTAAGAATGCACAAACGTTTTGCACATATGCATGTTCAAGAGAATGTTCGATTAGATCATGCAAATGTTCATGTTCAACAACCATTGACATGCTCTACACATGTCTCACATCCACCTGATAGATATGTTCTAGGTTTGGATTTTGTTATGCTCATAAATGTTGGTGAGCATTTTTGCTACAAAGAGGCTATGCACACAGAGGATCATGTCAAGTGGGAGCATGCCATGAAGAGAGTTGGATTCTATTCACAAGAATGGTACTTGGGATCTAGTACCCTTGCCGAAGGGAAGGAAAGATTTACCATGTAAATGGGAATATAAGTTGAAATTCACATTAGATAGTGCTTCTCCAAAGGATAAAGAACGACTTGTTGCAAAGGGTTTTAAGCAATAACATGGGGTTGATTTTCCTCTATATGGTCTTGTTGATTCCCCTCAACTATGCCCTTATTTTTGGGGCTAGGATCAATGATTGTTATTAGTTATGGAATATTGATTGACTGTATTTTATCTTATCTCTATTTTCCACATAACAGTGACTTTCTTTGTCACGCTATGTGTGTTAAATATGAGGATTTAATGTGTTTTGTGTTTTGATTTAGCATGTGTAGGTTCTTGAGCAAATGGATGCATCTAGACATAATCAGAAAGGCTATATTTTTTTATATTTTTTGTAAATAAAATAACCATTTAGAGGGTTGATTTTAGAGAGTTCTAAATAGCAGTCGATGACAAGGACCACTATAGAAAGTGACTTTTGTAAATAAAGCTAAACCTCGCAAGAAACACAAGCAATGTTTACATCACATGTCTACTTTTTTAAGAGTCCACCCTCATTATAACCTCTATTTCTGGATGTAATGAAAATCTATAAATACATGCAATTTTCAGACTCAAGAAGACAACCAAGAATTCCTCCAAGAGACCATTTAGTTGAAATAACTAGTCAAAATAGTAGAATCTATGCCTAAGATAGACAAAGGAAGAAGTTTAAAACATCTAAGTATGATTGATGGAAAAGAAATAGTTATCTTGAACTATTGACATATGCCACAAGAGTTCATGTTGTAGGTCAGCATACTATTTCTAAGATATGTACATTAGATAGCTTTAGAGTACAATAATAAGAGAGTAAGTTTGTGTCAAGTACATGGACACATAAGAAGCTACGTGTTCTAGTAACAACTTTAATTTAGAGTAAAATGTGTAAATTTGGACTATCTAAGCTAAATAAGACAACACTGAAATGATTTGAAAGGTTAACTTATTAACATCAAGACTTTCAAGTGAGAACTTTGGAAGAGTTCTAGAAAAAATTCAAGTGAGGATGAGATAAGAAACATAAAAGTACAATAGATAGGGTAGAAGGTTAGTCGTTTCCAAAAGTTTTATCGATGTGAAAGAAGGAGCAATAGGGCTCATAGCTATTCTTTCAAGACATCATAGGAACTTACGATTGGAATATGGGCAAGAAAAGGGTAGAATAATGCCAAGGTCAATATATGATAAGTAAATAAAGAGGTATGAGTCCTAAGATCTTATGATTGTGTGAATCATTAGGTCTTACAAAGGGCCCTAAGGTACCTATAGAAAAATCAAGCACATAATCAACAACAAAAGACCTTAGGCCACTACACCACCTGAAAAGAATCCAAATGCTTATGGCATAGATATCAAATTTTACATAAGATCACTATACTCTCTTTCTTTCTCCTCACACCACCTACATTACAATCATGCTAACATCCTCCTTCCGACTTTAAGAAAAAGTGCAAATGTTCATAAGCATATATAAAAGTATTCATGCATGTGTGGAAGCTAAATGCTTATTCTAGATGACAATTAATGCAAAAAACAAAGTTTAAATGCAATTATTTACATGAGAATTCAGCTATGAAATGAGAAATTCCACTTGTATAGGTGGTCTAGAGGTTGGAGCTAATCATCAACCACCCTTCAAGGGCTCCTAAGTTGGAATTGATTTTCCTTATACAACCAATGGTCAATATGAAGTTCCTAATGTATGAATAGTCGATTTCAAAACTCTATAAAGTAGTCTTTTAGGAACCATAACGTGTCTTCCAAGTACTTTTTTCTCTAGCACTCAAAGAAAGAATTTTAGAGCATTTTAAATCACTCAATTTGGATATAGGATGAGAGAGTTATGCTCATTTTAGTGGAGGAGGGTGCTAAAGATAGGCTCTATAAGTAGGAATAAGTGAAGAAATTAAGCTCCAAGAAGAAAGAGAGAGGCATTTACGAGCTCCATGCAGCCATGAATGAAGAAGAGTGCTCAAATAGCCTTTTTTATCCCAAATATGGGTTCAACAATACCAAAATGAGGTATGTATAGTCCTTCTTATGTGCTTCTCATAACTCAAAGGAGGGAGGGAGATGAAGACTCTCCTCACCTCTTCATACCAAGGATGATGCATTGGAGGGTAGTTCATGGCCTATAGATGTCTTTTGGTAGAAGATGTGCTTTCCAAGGTGGGTGTCATTGGATGTTGTATCTCCCTTGGGGAGGCTCTTGACCTCCTCTCAAGGGGCTCCAAGACTCCTTTTTTTGTGCTCTCCTACTCTACTAAACTCTAGACATCGATGAATGCTAATGGATGAAGAAGCTGATGTCTTCAAGAAGTGATTTCCCCAAAATTTTCATGCAAAAAATCATCTTTGACCTTCTTTGAATACCCAATGTGAAGAATTTTCACTTTCTAACAGAGATCTCTCAAGAAAGATCACTCAAATATTCTCAAGATGGTTGTGTGTACAACTCACCTCCCATCCTTTATATACTGTTACACCCAAAGTAATTAAGATCTAGAATGCTCTAGTGTGGACATGTGGCCATCATGCACACTCATTCCCATTACCCCGTAGGTACCTTAGGATATCCCCAGCTAGAGTCTTTGGCTATGCTTAGTGCCTATACCACACACAAATAATGGTCTCTATAGAATGATGTCTAACAAAATATGTATATTTCTTTATGTGTGTACATATGTTTGTTTGTGTATGTGTATGTGTATGCATGTTTATGAATGTATCTATCTACATATATGTATGTATACATATTTGTGTATGAATGTATGTATGTTAGTTTGTGAATGTATGTATGTACATACGTATGTATGTATGTATGTATGTATGTATGTATGTATGTATGTATGTATGTATGTATGTATGTATGTATGTATGTATGTATGTATGTATGTATGTATGTATGGATGCATGTATGTATGAACAAATGTATGTACGTATGTAGGTATGTATGTATGTATGTATGTATGTATGTACGTATGTACGTATGTATGTACGTATGTACATATGTATGTATGTATGTATGTATGTATGTATGTACGTATGTATGTATGTACGTATGTATGTACGTATGTACGTATGTATGTACGTATGTATGTATGTACGTATGTACGTATGTACGTATGTACGTATGTACGTATGTACGTATGTACATATGTACGTATGTACATATGTACGTATGTACGTATGTACATATGTACGTATGTACGTATGTACATATGTACATATATACGTATGTATGTCTATATGTATGTACATACATACTTATGTATGCATGTACATATGTATGTATGTATGTATGTATGTATGTATGTATGTATGTATGTATGTATGTATGTATGTATGTATGCATATATGCATGTACGAATGTATGTATGAATGTATGTATGAATGTATGTATGCATGTGTGTGAATGTATGTATCTATGCATGTATTTATGTATGAATGTATGTATGTATTGTCAGAAATAAGATCACATCATATTAGACTAGTACATAGATTTGGGAAAAAATGCAGAGAAAGAGGGATGTAGACTTAGAGATAGATAACTCAAACTCTCAAATTTCCAAGATTAATGCAGCTACAAAGATGTTGTTGTCTACCTTTGCACTCCAATATGGATCTTACATGGTAATGCAGATAGACTTTAGATGAAAGGCTTACTAGTGGACAATGCTATGTATAACTAAACATGGGCCATGATATATAGCATTTAAAATGGGATTCTGTATAGATAAACTAGGAGAGACAAAATATTCATCAAAATATACAATCCAATAATATCTCCATGATTAGAAATCCTATTGTATTGGCCCTATTGGCGGGGGATAGGCCCCCGAACCCCTTAGCAGGGGACAAGCCCCTCTGTGCACTCCCCCCATTAAGGTTCTATGAGGAAACTATGCAAATACACAAGCCCTTTATTTTCACCTTGAATGGAAATCAAATGGCCCAAAATTTTATGCCCTACCTAACCTAATTGTGAGGATCACAAAGATCATCTATTACCATCAATGGTTGAAGTATTTCTCTAGGGATGCATGATAGTGAAGTCTCCTTCTAGAGAGCTTCACAATGATACCCTTGCAATACAAACCCAAAATCGGTGCCACACACAGTACTCCACAAAGGGGGTGCATAATACACAGGAAGACACACAATACACACACCATGAACACAAATTTCTTAGGTCATACAAATGAGATGGAGCTTATAGTCTATGGCTAACCAAGCCATTATATGTTTTATTAAAGAGCATATATAAAAATTTTCAGTGGTCATTTGGCCTTTCACATGGACACTAACCGTAAAAATCTCCCACTAAAGGCCAATATGGTGAAAATGACTATGGGAGAAAAATAAAGAATGATAAATAATACATGTATAGGTATACAAACTACACCTCCCACCTAATGGGCATGTTACACAGTATACAAGTAATTGTGCAAGATGATGAATTAAGTAACCCCCATTAAGTGACAATAGTGTCGAAATTTATCCTATGGTAGAGTTTAAGTCAAAGCATTTACAACATTATCTCGAGTATGAGCCTTCTCAAGAATAATGCATTCAGTGGCTAAGCAATCTCTAATGAAGTGATACGGCACCTCAATGTGCTTGGTATGTGCATGATAGACTAGGTTCTTAGCCAATGCAATGGCACTTTAACTATCACTAAGCAATCAAGGTACATGCTGAGCTAGACCCATATCACAATGCTTCCTTAGATGCCTCACTTCTTGCAGCATAATCTTCTTCTGTTGTGGAAATAGTTGTACATTCTTGAAGATGAGATCTCCAAGAGATAGCACCTCCAACAAAATGAAAAATGTACCCAGATGTAGACTTAGGATTGTTTGTACAACCAACATAATCAGAATCTATGTAAACAATAATGGATGCTTTCCCTCTACCTAAGCATGGAAAATTGTCCTTAGGACCACTCAGATATCTCAAAATCATCTTGAGAGCTTCCCAATTCTTCTTCCCAAGATTAGACATATATCTGCTCACAACACCCACTACAAATGCAATGTCTGTTCTCATAGCTACCATAGCATACATGAGACTACCAACAGCAGACTGATAAGGAATTTTGGTCATGATTTTGTTTTCCTTATCTGATTTTGGAAATCATTGTTGCTCGATTTTATATATGTGGTTAAAGGTGTACTCAATGCCTTTCCACCTTGCATATTGAACATGTGAAGTACTTTGGATATGTACTCACTTTGAGAAACACATATGCATCTTTTACTCCTATGATGAGTAATGTGCATGCCAAGGATATGTTTGGCATCTCCCAAATCCTTCATATCAAATGTGTGACTCAACTTCTTTTTGAGAATTGACAAGTCATAAAAGGACTTGCCAACAATCAACATATCATCAACATAAAGTATCAAGCATATCAAGGGGCCATCTGAGCATCGATCCTCATTGCTTAGAGACTTCATAAAAGCATCAAAATTTTGGTACCATTGTCTAGGGTATTCTTAAGTCCATATAAGCTCTTCTTCAGCTTACAAACTAGACTTTCTATGCCAAGAACTGCATAACCCTTTGGTTGTTCCATATAGATTTCACTTGTAAGATCTCCATGCAAGAAAGCGGTTTTCACATTCAATTGGACTAGCTCTAAGTCCTCCATTCCAAGGAATCCAAACAACATGCACAGGGTAGTCATCTTGACCACTAGAGAGAAGATTTCATTGAACTACTAGGATGGGTGACCTCCCGAGAAGTGCCAGGAACCTCCATCTTCCTTGGTCGTTGAGTTCCTCCCTGGTGTGTAGCCAATGACGGCAATAGTGACTTGGATGACAAGGTATGTCTTTCACATAGGCACTAACAGTAACACCACATATCGGCCTTGTATGGAGGAGGATGTACACACTTGTGTGTTTGAGTGTGCTAAATGCTCTTTGTAACATAATCCTGGTAGGAGATGGTTGAACCACACCCTAAGAGAGAGGATTAGGAAGTAATCCTCAACCATGGCTTTTGGGGCAAGTGGTTAGCCCATCACATTCCTAACCAAGAGGTTGTGAGTTCAATTCCTTACATTGGTATCAGAGCCTAGGAAGTAGGCTTGGGCAAGGTGGAATGATCCAATGGCCTCTAAAAAAGGCGCTTGGGCATCCTCCATGTGAAAGGGTAGGAATTGTGGAAGGCGCGCGCGTTGGTTTCAAGGATGGACCTTACAATGATTGGGGTGTATCTCTCAATCCGTATGTCGGATTGAGGCATGTAATATACCGTTGGAAAGCTCTCGGAACGAACTTTCCAATGAGCTAGCTTGGAAGTGTGAATTCCTTGGGAATCCTTGGGTGGCACTTGATTGAGTGTTCAAGATACCAAGCATGGGTGAGAACAAGGTTCAAGACTGAGGTTGAGAACAAGGGCTCGAGACACCGAGGTTGCGAACAAGAAGGTTCAAGACACCGAGGTTGAGAGCAAGGGTTCAAGAGACCAAGGTTGCGAACAAGGTTCAAGAAACTATGCGAGGTTGAGGGACATCAATTCAAGGGTACCTAGGAGTTCAAGGGACTGATCACCGAGGCTAGAGGGATACAGGAGTAGATCATTGAGGACAATGATCGACCAAGGGGGGAAGAATGTAACATAATCCTGGTAGGAGATGGTTGAACCACACCCTAAGAGAGAGGATTAGGAAGTAATCCTCAACCATGGCTTTTGGGGCAAGTGGTTAGCCCATCACATTCCTAACCAAGAGGTTGTGAGTTCAATTCCTTACACTCTTCCTATAGAACAAGCTGCATTATACTAAGATATGGTAGCATCTGCTTGACGCAAGTACATAGTAGATTATCTTCATCAATATAAATTCTTAGAAGCATGCAATAGAGTAAAAAGATGAACCCTAGAAAATATTTGTCGATACTATGCTCTTATTGAAAATCTACTATACAAGAGCGGCTTATAAAATTTCTTAAGATTGTGTAAACATGAGGATGATTAGTACCAATCCTTGAGATGGCACATGAGGATGCCTTCATAGGCTACTTCTCCCTTGAGAGATTTGCCGAAATTTTCCTTATTAAAGGAAATTGAGTGGCCCAACTTGTTTCAAGAGTTTGTGAGGCAATGTGACATTTGTCAAGAGTGAACTATCCAAGACCCATGATTAGCAATAAAGCCTTACCTAGATGGGAGGATAGACTTTTCCATTATAAGTAGTCCACCTATTTGTTACTCTCATGCATAGTATATCATTATTGCTATTTGTTATCTCAAAAAATGGGTTGAGGCTAAGGAAATTTCCAAATATGTGTAGACTACTATGACCAAATTTTTGTTTGAATTTTCTTAGTAGGTTTGTTATGTCAATAGAAATGGTTGGCGATTATGGAAAAAATCTTATTAATGAAATGACTAGGTATCTATTAAAAATTTTTAGTAATTAACAAGAAGTTTATGCCAAATCATCCTCAAGTGAATGGACAAGTAGAGAGTTCCATGAAAGTCGTGTGTGTAATGTTTATGAAGATAGTCAATAGTGGAAGGTCTCATTGGGATAACCAACTTCATCATGCTATTTCGATACATCATCTAGCATACAAGACAATTACAAGTGCCACACCCTTCTATCTTATCTATGGAAAAAATCCTATACTTCCTATCGACTTCATTGCTCCAACTTTGAGAGTCACATGAGGTTACTAGTTGTGTACCTGAGTGAAGAAGACTCAAGCACTTGTGCCAAAGAGACTAAACCTCATTTGCAACACAAGTGCGTATAGTGGGAAATTGACACACGCTTATATATCAATCCGATCAAACGACCTAACCAAGTGTATGAGGACATGTGCACACATGATGGAAAATGAAGTGGTTCAGCTGATATGCATGAAAAAAGACTAATCCACCTTTCTAACTCACTGAAAGATTGAAAGTGTCTGCTACGATGCCACTTACAGTAGTTTTTAGTAATTCGAGGATTTCTCCCAGATCAGAGCTCTGAATATAGTCAATAGGTACGTGTTTCGAAGCTCTCAACTAGACGCATCTACTGGAAGTGGTTTCACTCAATTCTGACAATCGTGCTTCAAGTTATGACCAAATTAGTGAATGGCAGGAAGCACCCTCACTCATGCCACAACTCCTACAAGCTCACACACACACTACAGTCGCTCGAAAACAGTGGGGAGGGGTAGAGAACAGTCCTACACACATATTCCAAGCATTACACACACATAGAAGATCAAAGAGAAGATGGAAATCTGCAGGAAAGAGGCAAATTCGAGATTCAACTGTTCTCCTTCTTCTTAATGGCAAAAAGTGTTTAGTAACAAAGAGTCACAAAGTGACTTATATACATGTGCCCTAAATTTGGTCCTTTCACACAAGAGATCGGCACTTTATTACTAAAAAGTGAATTTCCTACTAATTTACAAGGGATATTTTACTACAAGATGGGATTATGCCACTAGAGGACTCCTCTAGTGCATTTACATGACTTGAGGGAATTCTCTAAGACTTTGAAGAAGAAAAATCACGCCCATTAATTTAAAAATTTTGAGGCTCTTCTTTTATGCTTCTCTGCTCTGCAACACTAGTGGACTAGCCATGAACTCTCTCTCTCCCTCTCTCTCTCTCTCTCTCTCTCTTACTGGATGAACTGGAAAACCTACAAGAGACTCCTCTCAATTTAATCAAAAGCATTAATTCTATAAAGAAATGCTAGAAAGCCTATTATTATGTGCACATATGTTAGTAGGATATTTTTTTTATCGTATATACAATTAAACAACACGCCAAAAACGTCAAAAGAGGCGCTGTAGACCACTCATAATCAACCATGTATCTTCAAGAAACACAATTAGTTTGGTATCGCTAAGACGAAAGCCTAAACATGACAAAGGAATGAAGGACCAAGAATACAAACTTTTGATTAGGTATATGAAGTTGGGATGTACAATTAGTGTGGTACAGTTCACGCCCATTCATTAAAATCCATGTTGACTTTCAGAGTTTGAACGTATTCAAATCACTAATCAACATAGGAACTTCATATAATACCATCAAACAATTATTATTTGCCACCTAGGTGTCCCCTATTGAAGAGGCTGAAGCTTCATGAGTAGGTGTCAATGGCACACATATACCATCTGTGGGAAAAGGTGATTTTTGATATTCATTGATAAAGGCCCCATCCATACTACTTTCTTGGTTTTCCATGACCATGAATTACTACAAAATGTCATCTTGGAACCCAATGGTTGGTCGAGCACACAACTTTATCGGACATGGCAAAGTGCACACCGACTATTCATGCAGCCAAGAAAACCCTCGCATTCTCTCTCAAAGGAATCAATGATAGTGTGACAAATGCACAAGCTGTGATGAGTGTTTTCCCTATGCTTCAATCGACTCTAAGCTCATCACATCACACTAATAAAAAAATAGAATTAACCCAAAGAATATATTAGACTCGATATGGATCTTTAAGACTATTTAGTTCTCAATCATTATAGGCAAATGATCTTTATTGTGATGTAGGAGATTCGTGGCTCGCTCTAGGTTTTGACTATGTGGATCCACAATATCACTGCAGGTATGAGTCCAATGATGCATCACCCATTAGTCACTCGATGGTCACCTTAACGAGAAGAATTTGCTTGGAAAGTATATTTTTAAAATCTACAAGGTCAAAGGGGGGGGGGGGGGGGGGGGGGGGGGGGGTGGGGGGGGGGGGGGGGGGGGGGGGGGGGGGGGGAGGGGGGGGGGTGGGGGGGGGGGGGGGGGGGGGGGGGGGGGGGGGGGGGGGGGGGGAGGGGGGGGGGGGGGGGGGGGGGGGGGGGGGGGGGGGGGGGGGGGGGGGGGGGGTGGGGGGGGGGGGGGGGGGGGGGGGGGGGGGGGGGGGGGGGGGGGGGGGGGGGGGGGGGGGGGGGGGGGGGGGGGGGGGGGGGGGGGGGGGGGGGGGGGGGGGGGGGGGGGGGGGGGGGGGGGGGGGGGGGGGGGGGGGGGGGGGGGGGGGGGGGGGGGGGGGGGGGGGGGGGGG
>MU263599.1:0-40187 GCA_020310875.1 Ceratopteris richardii
ACCACATTAATGGGGTGTAATCTTGGGTGCACTGGAGGGGTTTCTCGGACAATCTCTAGGGAGATAGTCTTTGCCACAATCAGGATAAAAAGCCTGTATTGTGATAGCCTGTCCTTGACTCGGAGCTGGTGGGTGGGGACAATCACGAATGAAATGGTCGCCTTGACATATGAAACAAGATCCTCTAGGGGCTTGTGGTCTATTTGTCTCAATTGGGGCCTAGGGTTAGGATTTGTGTACATGACATTGGAGTATTCTGGCTCCCAATTTTGCTCCATAGGTGGTGCCTCATATTGATATGAGTAAATCTCACTATGTTCAGGTGACTCTGTGTAATAAGCATGTGGACTACCTTCATGGGAATAGTCTGAACTATGAGCATGAGAGTCATTATCTGGTATCAATGGGTTAGTGGCACCAATGCTCTATTTGGATTTTCCTCTCCCACATCATATTTGACTGGAATCACGTTGGCAGGAGTTGGTGGTTGGTTTCCCAAGACTGTTGTGGCCTATATTGTGCCTGATATTGCTATTGTGGTCTATAATATGTTGTTGGTATTGGTTTTGATACCTACCTGGTTGGTAAGGTTGTTGATAAGTTTGCCTAACAGCCTGCCTATTGTAGGGACAGTCTTGAGCCGTGTGGTTTGTGTATTTTCTCTCAATAGTACAATATGGAGCATTCCTTTCTCTAATGTTTTGGTTTTGCATTGGACATACGTTAGCCATGTGGTCACCTCCGCAAGTATAGCACCGATTCAATGGGGTGACTCTCTGTGTTTGTCTATTTTGGACTCCCAGCTTCTTGGTAACTTGCTCAGCTATCTCTTCTATTTCCGTGGAGATTTTTGAAGTATGACTAGTAGAACTATCCGAATCTTTGTAGAGTTTGGACAATCCTAACTCCTCACCTAAGTTATCTTCTATGTCAATGCACGTCCGCACACACTCTTCTATGGATCTAGGCTCTTTCAAGTACACATATGATCTTAACTTTGTGCTCAGTAAGCCATCTAAGAACAAAGCCACTTGTTTGGTTGGTGTGGTAACTCTGGAGCGGGCACCTTTCTAGTACTGTCTGAACCTTCTACTTGCTAGCCGCACTGTTTCTTGGGGTGTCTGCTTGAAGCTGTGGATCAAAGATGATGTGTTATGCCTAATACCACTCTTGGAAAATTCTACAATGAATTCGTCTAGCAGTTGACCTATATCGCGATAGTTGCGACTACTCAGTGGTTGAAACCAAGCCAAGGCAGTGCCCTTAAGAGTCAAACAAATGCCTCGTACTGGGTGAACAAATCCTCAACTTGTTCAACTCTTAATACTTGTTTGAACTCGGCCACATGATCATAAGGATCTCCTGACCCGTCAAAATAATTCTTCATTGCCTTGATCACTTGAGTGGGTCTAAGGGTTCTTGGGTGATCTCGGAGTCTAGGCAATGGAAAATCATGTTCATCTCTTTGTTGCCTATGTGCTTGATGTCTCTCTCTTTCAGGTCTTTCATTTTCAAATCCTGCTCTATTTCTGCCCACCGTGTGTGCAAAACTTACCTCAGGTCTCTCTCTAGTTCTTTCTCTCCGGGCTTCATGAGCTTGGGATGATCCTACTCCTTGGAGGCCATGGGAAACATTGGATCTTGGTGGGGGAAAATCAATTCACTCTTCCAAGTATATGCATGTCTATCATGTTCTGTTACCAAGAATATCTTCTCTGATGTGTTATCCAGGTAGACAACTTTGCCTGGTATCTCTGGATCTTTGAATTCATAGATGATGACTATGCCCAATTGGCTAGGTTGATCTGGCTTGAATCTCCAAAAGGCTTCCTTTGTTTCTCTATTCAAAAATAGTTCTATGCTTTTGTTGTCTTGAGGGATCCAGTCTGGAGTGATCACTCTGGTCAAAACTGACTTGCCCCTAGGAGTCTGGGGTCCTTGTCCTACATTTCCTTGTTCTAGGTCTCCTATCTCATTCTCATGAATGATATTTCCAAACTCATCGGTCCTATCTGGTTGGTTGGTAACCACATACATGGTTCCTTCCTTATCAATGTATGAACCCTCTTCAAACTTGACCACCGGGTGTTCAAGTCCAAAGATTGATCTGGATTTTTGAGTTGGACCACTGATCGCCTCAGACCATCCTCATAGATGCGAGCACCTAATTGGTTGGTCTGAATATATTCCAACTGTGTCTTATAGGGACCTTCTGGTTTGTAGATGGGCATTCCCTGAACCACCTGCAGGTTTTCCCATGCTAAAGACATTTCTGAATCACTTGTGTCTGAACTTAGTTGTAGCTCAGTGATGAGTAGCACCTCCTTTAATGTCAATCCGAGAAGACGTGAGGATGGTATGAAGACCTCGAGCAAGTGGCGGCTCAAGTGTGTGGTGAGAAGCATACATCAATCATGCACACACATACACACACACGCGCACACACAGCAAGACAAGGAGAGAGAATCAATGGAGTTCTTAGATTACTTTCAAAAGCTCTTACAAGTTGTTTCAATTACAATCTAACCTCAAAAATGAGCTCTCTTGCTCTTTTTATAGTTTTGACTAGGTTTTGGCCCTGTCCAGACCTAGTGTTTGGCCTAGTTAAAAATTAGGTTCCAGGCTTATTTGAGGGCTCAACGATATCTAAAAAATACGAAATTTGGCAGGTAGATACTTCTAAAGCTCCTCAAGCTCAAGGACTCCTTGGCTTGCACAATGGAGCTACAAAAAGATGAATTGGTATTTACAATGGTGTTTAGTGATGAAATCACTTTGAATGGGTGTAAGGAGTTGAAAATTTAAGGGTTGCCTTAGTGCTAGATCTGCGTGAGTGCTCGTACTTGCTTCTTCATGAGGAAAATTACTGGCCTATTTGCCAGATCTTCGTTGACTCCCTTGTCTGCTGCTAACACCCCCCCCTCTCTCGCGTCTATCGTCCCTGACAGACCCTTGTTGTGGGGGTTTCTGAATGTAGTACTCGACGACGTCCTGCGCTAAATGATGTCAGCAATTCGCAACCCTTTGGCCAAATCTGTCAGAAGAGCATCCAGTCTACCGGCCCAGGAACCTCTGGATGTGCATACGTAGCTTTTCGGAATGGAGAGCTTGTTCCACTGCAAACGACTGCAAGAGATGGATGGTCTGGGAATGAATATCTCGGAGTGATATTCCCAGAATCCCGTGACAAACATCTCTTCAAACGTTTGTTTGAAGCAGGCCGGTAGATATTTGATGCGAGCGTGCCATGCATACACAACATTGATCGATGGGGTTGTGCTCATGTCGTATACAAGGTCCTGGTTCCCTTCATTAAATCCTAGTGCTGAGAGATGCGGTTCCTTGACATTTTTGAAGGTCCTGAAGGTGACCAGCATAAGTTCGAAAATTTTCAGGCACATCTGAGTCATGATATCAGGTACATTCTTGAAATGGACCCCCCAATGTCGAATCGTTGAAATCATATATCCAATTGTAGGTGCGCCCTTAGGGGGTGCGAAGTACACGTAATTTAGCCACTTCTCACATCCTTTAATCGTCAGCACTGTTTGTGTGTACTCCGGCCATGATCTCCTTCGAAATACAGGGCAATAACTGGATTATATTTGATGTACAATGGCATGTTGTTCCATGTTCTTACCATTTCCGGGTAGGTTTCGAGCAGCCGAATTCTCCACGTTGGTTGGCGAATATGTCCTTGCTTGGCACTCTCTGGGATGTCATCAGGGCAAATTGGGTGGCAGAGGTGGGTTCCCTTGAGGTGTGGCACTTGATCTCCGCATTATAATCCGCCATTAGTACGCAAAAAGGCACATACAGATCATCCGATGGGCCGATCCACCTATGGTGTGAGAGATTCTGAAAATAATCGGATTTTATTACCACCTCTTCCAATTTTGACATCAATGCGATTTGGACTGCCACCCTGTCATCATGCGTCGTGGCTACTTTCTCTAACTTTTGCATCCATTCAGGTGCCTCAATTTCAATTGTGTCCATGCCCTGTTCTGTGCGCTTACCTCCGGGTGTTGCATCGGGACATAGGGATCCTCGAATGTTTCTTCTACTTCAATTGGCACCAGATCGTCAGGCTCGGGCTCTACCAGAGGGGAGGGCTGACGCTCATATTGCATGACCTTGTTGCGTAATTCCTCAAGTTCGGCCGGAGTTTAGTGACCTCTTCAGCTGTTTCTTCTTCGGTTATGCTCTGGCTGGGTTCTGTCTGTCGGGTGGCCAACTGTCTTCGTAACTCATCTCTCTCTTTTTCTAAGGCGGCATGGGCCTCCATTAGATCTGCATGAGTTTCTAACACCACCTTCATATTCTCAGAGGGAATGGCCTTAAATCGCTCTGGGTCAATTTCCTGTGGGGAACCCTCCATGGCCGCCTCCAGATTTTCTTCGTTCTGTTTCTGTAATCTTTTATTCTCCTCTAGCGCTGTAGACATATGCTTGCGGAGGAGGCCCAAGTTCCGTCGAAGTTTCAGGTTTTCCGTGATCTGAGAATGTAGCAGCTCGTCCATGTGTCGTCGTTCTTCATCATCTGCTTGGGGTGGGTTGGCTTCTAGTTGTGCGTATTGCTCTGTAATGTCACGTGCTGCTGTTCTAGTAGCTGCTTCTGCTCTTCAAGATCCTACATCGTGCTTGGAGATCTTCGTGGCTTCGGAAGAGCCTTGTATGTTGGTTGTCCAGGTGTTGGTAGTGTTGCTGAAGTTGGGCCATGCATTGATGCATATTATTAAATAAGTTACTGAGAGGAATGGTGTTGAATGCAGAGGGGAAGGGAAAGGGGATTGTGGATGCAGTACTGGGGACGGGTGAGGGGGAGGTGGGGGAATGGGAGATTGTGGGTAAATGGGGGGTGGGAGAGGTGCAGAGGTGGGTGACACCTCCATGAAAGTGGGGGTCGTGGTGG
Organism: Ceratopteris richardii; assembly: GCA_020310875.1. Classification (NCBI taxonomy): domain Eukaryota; kingdom Viridiplantae; phylum Streptophyta; class Polypodiopsida; order Polypodiales; family Pteridaceae; genus Ceratopteris; species Ceratopteris richardii. The sequence goes on from MU263599.1 coordinate 4,915, forward strand.
GAGTGACTGTGAACATGGGGATTGTGGTAGCGGTGAGGGTTGTGAATGTGTATAGAGGTGTGTGTAATTGTGAACTCCTAGGAAGTGTACTCGGGGTAGTGAGGTGTACCGTGGCTGTAGTTAGACTTATGTTTTCAGTGGAAGTAGAGTGTGTGGGTTGGCTGATGGTTTGTGCGTTGGTGTGTGTAGTGGTTTCAGAGGTGGTGACAGTGGAGGTTACAGTGGTAGAGGGAGGTGAGTGAGGTGGATGTGGGGGAGAAGGTGGCAAGGGAGGTGATGGGGGTGCACTCGATGTGTGGGCTTCCTCGGTGTCGTGAACTGTGTGTGCTGTGCCAGTGGTTGTGGGGGTGCCTTGTGGTCCTGATCCTAATACATTCATTCGTTTTCCCGTTCGTGGGGGGCGTCTTCCATATCTTCTCTCTGTCCTTCGTGATTGCGCTAGTGCGGTGTGCACCATTTCCGGTACTCCCAAAGCATCTGATATCATTTCCAGGGTGGCACGGTATTGCTCGTCCACGCCTTCCTCCTCCAGAATCTGGTTCATGAGGGCTTTACCTGCAGCTAATGATAGCCTGTGTTGCTCTTGGACTCGGTTCATCGTATCGTAGAGCTTCTTTAATGCGTTAGTATAGGCGGGGGCACCTTCCAGTACTTGTAGGGCTTCTTGATCATACTCTTGTTCTTCTGCTTCTGATTGTCCACCTTGTGCCTCCTCATGAGCTTCTTCTTCATCGTCCACATTGACTACGTCCGGTTGGCTGGGCTAAGCTTGCTCTTCTTCAACTTCCGCGTTTACGACTTCGATGATTCTTGCAACTTCTTCGTCCGTTAGATCCTCCAGAGTGAACCCATGCGGGAATTCCAGATCAGTCGGTACTGGTGGAAACACAAGATTAGGGCCATCTGTGCTGTGCCTGGGTAACCTGATAGTAAATGGTTGCACTCGTCGGGGAAGTCTTGGGGTTGTCTCAGGCGTCAGGGTTGCCCTGCGAGCTTGTGCACAAGGCATCTGGACGGTGCCTCTCATCTTCTTTGAGGGAGGCCCTACAGCTGACAATCTGCGTTGAAATTCCTGTGCTCTGGACCAGATCAGAGCCCTCTGCACCGGTACATCATATGCGAGACATCTGTATACAATTCTTGTGAGTGCACAGCAACCATACAACACAGATTTTTGCTTCTTATACCATCTTTGATGAGCCATATGAATCTGGTCGATAATCCAGTGGGGCATATTGATGGTCAACTCAAAAGCATCCGCCAGGTAGAGGCTAAACCAGATCTTTTTGGGAGGCATTGTGAACCTCTCCTGCGCGGGGAAGGCGAAATGTTGCATGACCATGCGTAAGTGGATGGCGATCGTGGGTGTCATTGCAACCATGTCCTTCAACTTCGTCAGGTTCCTGTTCTTCATGTTGTCTGGAACCATAGTCTCTTTCTCTGTTGGAATGTGCATACCAGTCATGTCGAGTGCTTCTCTTACCAGGTTGATAGTCAAGCGGAAACGCTTCAGCTCGTTGCCCCTTGTGAGTGATGGGAGCACAAAGGAGCTGTATCCTTTCTTGTCTTTGCTGGGGGTGAGGGTACTAATTAGATATGAGCATCTTAGGAAATCTGGCTTTGGTAGTTGGAACTTGAAGTAGTCATAAAGCCCAGCCTTCTTCCATATCGGCTTCAGTCCTTCGTTGTTCTGTAGCTTTTCAAACTCCCTGGTAAAGAAATGGTATCTGCCCCAACGTCCATTGAATTCTACCTCGGACTCCCACATATATGTGCCTTCACCCAGAGGGCCAGCAACGTCACTGAACCAGTGTGAGGTTTTGCCCACCGGCATGGTATGACCCTGTGGAGGATTCTGAATTGGTATGGCATGTAATGCTCGTAATGCCGCTGGTCTTTCCTTTAATTCCTCCTCGACCGGAAGGCTTTCGATGTCCACCACTTGGGGGCTGGTGCCTGCCTGGGAGCTAGTTCCTACTGTATCTGCCATTTTACTTCTTGCTGTCTGTCTCTGTGAGAACATACAAACATGTGTTAATATTGTTCAGGACAAGGGAGGACCGTTGTTGTTCCCATCACAATATTAACATGAGGGTCGGGAGCGAATAATGGGTTAGTAAGTGTTCGGTGCACATGTGTGTAGTTAATGTTTGGGTAGTCCTAGGAGACTAATGAAGTTAGTAAGTGGGGATGAATTTACAAATTGGGGTCGGGGGGTTTATTACAGGTCTTAGGCTGCCAAATGCAATGGATGGGCTTTGTTTTTGGTTTCGTAGAGACTCTAGAGAGCTTTATCGGTATCTGGGTTTGAAAATGAGGCCTTTTAGGGACCCATTTACAATTGATTATATGCATGCTCATGGGCCTTGGTGTGTTCCTGCGTGATGAGAACGAGTGAATACTGGCTGTACGCGTAGTTGGGTTATGCTGCATAGGTTGTGGCCTTAGCGTAGCTACTTGTGCCCTCAGGCAAGCCTTAGGCACCCAAATTTGTCTTGATTGTGGGCTAGCCTTCATCGACTTTTTGGGCACCCAAATAGATTTCACTTTAGCAGAAGAATTTCTGACAGACTTCTTATTGGCATCACGTTGTTGGTTACTAGTAAGAGGCTTTGCCCGTGTGGTTGTCGTGAGTGCAACCGGGTGTTCGCCTTTCCGCACCCACACTTGGTTTACTTTCTGGGACATTCTGCTGCGCAGGTACTTTTGATCTCGGACATAGGTAGTACTCTGCTTCTTCTGCCTTTGATCCACCTTTGGTTGCTGCCTCCTTCTGGCCTTTGGAAAAGAAGGGAGTTCCGTTGCATCCCTGACTCCTTTTTTGCAAATATCATTCCTCTGCAACACATGGTTTTGAACAAGAACAGCATGGTCATCTTCATGTGTACCCCTGGAAGGACCAGGAGTCTGTGCCTTTCCTAGTTCCTTGAGTGCTCCATTGTCTAATTCTACTGTAACTCGACTATGATTGACCCAAACCTGGAGAAGTCCACTTCTTAGGTTTAAATTAATTGCTTGGTCATAGATCCAATCCTGACCCAAGACTAGAGGTTCAGTGAGATCCTCATCTTGACACACCAGTACTTTAACAGTCATTTCCTCATCATGAATGTAGAGGGGAAGTTCCACCTCGCCCATGCAAGGGGTTTCCACGCCTCCCAATCCTATGAGATATGCTTCCGCAGGATTGACAGTTAACTGTAACTCTTGACAGTAAGACACTCTAACAGCACTAGTGGCTGCACCTGCGTCAATCAAGGCTCTTACGGTCTTTGCACTCTTTCCTTGTCCTATATCTAAGGTTACGAAAAGGAACGTCGATCAGTATATCCTTTGTGAGCTTGTTCCTGCGACTTCACACATTGCCATATGATATCCTTGATCTGCATAGTCATTTGTTCTAGGCTGCTCTCTTACCTTGCCTTCGTAATTTTCATCCTTCTGATGCGTTCTAAAGCTTCTGCTTGAGCTTCTTCTCTAATTCGCTTTTCTTCCTCTTTGCGTTTCTTAGCAGTGTTGAGTCGGCTGAGCATTTCCTCCGTGAGGGGTTCCTGATACAACTGACTCTGCAAACCGCTAACATAGTTTGGGAGCACATCACCTTCTAACGTGGCTTAATTGTACTGCTCCACTCGTGGAGATCCTATTGATAATCATGGGTCCGTAGCCTCTCTTTTTCTAGCTTCCTTGCATGTTGTTTCAGTGTATAGACTAAAACTAGATCTCCTGCTTTCAAGCCTTTATCCTTCACGTGGGCATCAAAGTATGCCTTCTGTCTCTTCTTGGCTGCATATATTCCTGCAGCTGCTCTCAGTCTTGTTTCTCCTAATCGTTCAAGGTCAAAGATCCTAGAGGAGAGTTCATGACCTGTCCATTCGTGCTCTTGTGCTACTCTCAACGTAGGGATCAAGAAGTCCAAGGGTAACACAACGTTTTGGCCGAATACCATCTGAAAGGGGGTGGCTTGGAGTACCGTTTTGTAGGCAACTCGGTATGCCCAAACAGCATGGTGTAGCTGTTTGTCCCAATCAGAGCGTTTTGTGTTCACTAATTTTGTCAGTACATTGCATAAGATCTTATTAGTGCTCTCAGCTTGTCCATTAGCTTGAGGGTGATAGGGGGCAGACTTCTTGTGTATTACCAAGAATTCTTGGAGTAGATTTTCAATCACTTCGTTCAAGAAATGAGTGCCTCTATCACTTACAAGCTCTATAGGTAGTCCATATCTTGTGAATACATTCTCAAACAAGAATTTAGCAGTTGTCTGAGCATCATTCTTTGTCGTAGCTTTTACCTCTACCCACTTAGTTAGATAATCTGTTGCAACAATGATGTATTCGGCATGAGAACCTTTAGCTGGGGGATTAATAGGACCTACAAATCTATTCCCCACTTAGAGAACGCACGTCCACCCATCATAGGTTTCAGAGGCATCGCATCTTTGCGTATAGGATACTGAGTTCTCTGACAGACATCACATCGTTTCACATAGGTATGTGCATCCATGTGAAGGGTAGGCCACCAGAAGCCCGCAAATAGTATCGCCTTGATCACCCGATCTGGTCCAAAGTGCCCTCCTGCAACACCTTGGTGAGCAGTTTCCAAGATCTTAAGATATTCACTCTCATGGACACACAGTCTCAGGTAACCATCTTTACCACGCTTATATAGATTATCACCAATGAGTGAGTAATCCTGGGCTTCTTGTTCTAAACTCCTTTTCCTCGCAAGAGTCATGTCTGGAGGGAATGTGTTTGTCCTTAGGAAGGATACTAGAGGTTCACTCCAATCTGGCACAATGGATACTTGATAAAGAGTGGCGTGTTCCACTGGTGGTTTAGTGCAACAGATTGGGCATTCCTTGCACAACTTTTGGACATCCGCTTCCATAGTTGGCCAATGCACTCCGAATCTCTTTAGAGTCTGTAAAGTTCGTTGCTTTGAATGGTGTTGCTCTAGTGCACCTACATGTGCTAATTGCAACCATTTAGCGTACTCATCCTCTTCTACGCAACAAGCCAAGATCCTTGATCTGTGTGCTTGTACATGCTTCCTGCCATGATGTGGTACTTTTGGGCTTTTACAACCTCTCTATTCCGTGTGTTTACCACTGGATGGTTAGGCCCGTATGTCAATACTGGGACCAATGGCTTAGCCCACTGCGGTATAACTTAATTAAACAAGTAAGCATCAGGAAGATCATCTGACACTCCTTGTGGGGCTTCTCCCGATGTGAGCCTAGAGAGATGATCAGCTCTCAAATGAGTCCTACCTTTCCTTACCACAACTTCAAAGTCATATTCCATGAGCAAGAGAAACCATCTCACTAATCTTCCTGTATTGCATGGCTTGTTTACGAGGTATAGCAATGCCTGATGATCAGTAAAAAATTTAAACTTATTTGCAAGCAAATAGTGTCTAAATTTCTTAACTGCATATACCATGCCTAAGCCTTCTCTCTCCGTAGTGGTGTAATTCCGTTCAGCCGCATTCAATTATCTACTGGCATAGACAATTGGAAGATCCATATTACCTTCACCAGTAGGTTGTGCAAGCACACATCCAATAGCATAATTGGATGCATCCACATGAACATGGAATGGCTTATTCCAATCTGGTGTGGTCAAGATTGGTGCTGAACATAATCTTCGTTTAAGCTCCTGGAAGGAATTCTCACATTCATCCGTCCACTCAAAATTAGTCAGAAGTCCGTACATGGGCTTTGCAATGACAGCATACATGTGTATAACTCGTCGGTAATAACCACAATGCCCCATGAAAGCTTGTACTTCCTTGACATTTTTTGGCCTAGGTAGCTCTGCTATAGCTCTCACTTTCTCTTCGTCAGTAGATATGCCATTCTTTGACACTATGTGTCCTAGAATCTTGCCTTGCCTGGGCCATAAAAACGCACTTTTCTGGGTTCAGGCAGACTTGATATTCTCTACATTTGTCAAAGATTTGTCTGAGTTCAGGGATATGGGTTTGTCTAATGTTGGAATGAGCACAAAGATCATCAACGTAGACTTCTAAACTCTTCCTCAGGAACTCCTTAAACACATGGCACATCAGCCTCTGGAAGGTAGCTGGTGCATTGGTAAGCCCAAATGGCATTACTCTAAAAGCAAAAATGCCCCATTCTATGGCAAAGGCTGTCTTATGCTGATCCTCTGGAGCTATGGCTACTTGATTGTAGCCCGAAAATCCATCAAGGAAGCTGTACACTTCCTTGCCTGCCACTCTTTCTAAGAGATGTTTTGTGATGGGAAGCGGATAGTTATCTCGAATTGTGGCTGCATTAACCTTCTTCAAGTTAATGCACACGCGCAGTTTGCCATTCTTCTTGGGCACCACTACGATGGGGGATACCCATTCAGTGTGCTCAATTTCATAGATAAATCCAGCTTCGACCAGTCTATCTATCTCTTCCTTGATCTTAGCAGCGTAATTATCGTTATATGTATAAGGCTTTTGCTTAGAGGGTTTAGCATCTGAGGTCATGGGGATAGTGTGTGAGCATATATCGGGGTCAACACCTTTCAAATCCTTGTAACTCCAAGCGAATACATCTCTGTATTCTCTTAGCAAGGCTATCAACGCATGCTCTTCTTCCTCTGTTAGGTCATGACCTATGTACGTACATCTCTCCTCTCCTTCTTCTAGGGCCACTACGATTTTCTTGGTAGTTTCTTTGTTATCATAGGCCTCTCCTGATTGTGCCTCTCGTTTAGGCATTCTTATCATGACTCTCCTGTCATCTATCTCATACTTTTTAAAATTTTCTGGGACCTCAAACAAAGATTCTTCCTCCTCTGGTGAGGCTTCTCTCTTCTTTCGTTTCTTTCCTTCTTCCTTCGGGGTCACATGGGTTGCTAATCTTACATCATTTGTAAGCTCTCCATGCCTCTGGGGTTGAAATTCTACTTCATGGAAGTATTCTTCATCTGATGCAAATGGTGGGTCCATAATGATTGACTCTAGATCGGAGTCACTTGCATCCTCAAATGTGTCAGGGCTAGGTTCGCATTCTTCTAGAACTGCCTCTCCCATGATTGGCTCTATGGAGAAGACTGAAATGTCATAGCCATCCTCATCACAGTGAGGGGTCCATTGTTCTTCATTGATGGCTACGTCCATGGTTGCTAAAATTTCTGCCCAGCCATGGGGTTCAAATTCCTCGTCTAGAAAAACTACAGGTGCATAGGTTGGGTCTTGAATGGGTCTATGGGTTTCGTTTGCACCTATTTCTCTGGCCTTTTCTCTCTTCTCTTCCTCCATTGCTACTTTGCACATCCATAAGTGAGTGTCTTCATGCATCCATGAGGATCCTGACCCTATGGAATGCACCGATTCTGTATCATCTTTGGCTCTATGGATGGGATTCCATTGGATAGGAGGGACATCTCTATGAGAATAATCCTTGAGATTGACTTTGGTCGTAACACCCAAGTGTTGCAAATACAAGGAGTTGGTTCCCCCAATCCTGTACCACTTGCAACTGTCGCATAAATGGTCTTCCCAAAATCATCTCATAGGCATGATTTTTGCTGAAGTCACATATAGCAAATGTATGCTCAAACTCGACACCACAAGTGGTGAGAGTTATTCCTTCTAACAATCCTAGGGGTCTCTCTATGTGACCATCGGCCATTTGCAATTTCATCCTCGTTGGCCTGAGTGCTGGCTTGCCCCAACGCTTCCAAAGGGAAGTAGTGGCAATTGCAACTCCTGCACCTGAGTCCAAAATTGCCTTGGTGGTGTACTCCTGGTAGGTGATGGGAAGATAGGTGTTCCCCTCTTCACCTTCACACATATCTCCTATCTTGTCCAAGGGAATTTCTGGCACTGTCCTATGGGATCCTACCCGGGAACGTGGTTTTGCAACTTCAGTCACTTGATTGGTTACATATTTCCGTGCTTCTAGTCTATCCTTAGGCAGTTCTTCCAAAGTGAGATCGCACTGCACCTCGGTGTTCTTTACTACCTCCGAGTTCCTAGGTATGACTGAGCCGTCGTTCCTTACCATGACTGTGGGTGCTCTCATACACATGGACTTTGCTTCCCATGGGCCTGTGAAGTGGGGTAGCTCTTGTATAGAATTAGACTCAAAGTCCAATCTCTCGTGAGACTGAGTACTCTAATGTTCCCCGTAAATAGATGGGATGTCTTGTGGGAATTGGTCGTGTGCATCATCCACAAGTTCAAAGGGAGGGGCGACTTCACTTTCGTTATCCCATTTGTCTTCTTGAATCTCTCGTAGGAAGTCTAGTGCAAACCGATTCATAGAAGAAGAAGTGTCTGGCTCCGGAGAATTAGGCGCATAAGCAACCTGGGAAGGAGGGCTTATTCTATCGTTGGCTCTCTCCTCGTTCTCATAGATGGCTCTCTCCTGGGGAGGGTTACTTATTCTATTACTTTTCCGAACAGGCTCATACACGCCCTGAGAAGGAATGTAGGCAACCTTTGGAGGTACGTAAGCTTTCAAGGGAGGCTCATCTACCTTTTGGGGGGGAAGATAAGCTTCTTGAGGAGGCACATGGGCTTCCTGAAGAGGCTGGCTTATCCGTTCCCTTGCCCTTTCCTTTCTTTGAGGGGCAGGTTCCTTCTCTGATTGTGCAATTAGCCTCTCTATTCTTTCTAGCAGTCCATCAAAATGTAACTGCATCTTAGCTGAGCTAGAGATGTTAAAGAGGCGGCTAGCTTCGAACATGGCTTGAGCCAATTCCACCATCTTAGCACAAATTTTGGTTCGTTCAAGCTCTAGCTCGGCTCTAGGGTAGCATTTTTCATGATCAGTTACGTTTGGCCCTTCTTGGATTCTGGCCTGATATGCTTTAAGCGTCATATTAAGGTCTTCAGGAGTGGGGTCTGCTAGGACTGATCCTACTCTAGGGGGTGGTGGGTTTAGGTTAGGCGGGTTGGAAGGTGGTTGGTCGGATGGCGATGGGAATGGTGGTGGTGGAGTCGTGTGAGAGGGAGTTTGAGTTGTGAGTTCAGTTATTCTGGCTCTTGTTTCTCTTACGCTTTCCTCAAGTTCACTCATCTTTTTAGCCCATTGTCTTTTCATTCTTTCCCTACTATCTTTCCAAGCTCTAGTCCTTTTCTTGGTTATGCTCTCAGTTTCACTCGCCTCTGGGCCCTTTTCCTGGCTTGCCTCTTGGTTTTGCTGCAATGCCTGAGCTCTAGTGACTACCTGTACTGGTGCAGTGGAAGTGACACTTCCTGAGGAATCTACAACCAAACCAATCACATTGATAGGAGTGATTTTTGGCATATTATTGGGGTTCTTTGGGCAATCTCGTAAAAGATGCTCTTTTCCACAATCTTGGCAAAAGCCTTGGATCGTCACGGACTGAGTTTGTGTAGGTGGAGGTAAGGGACAATCACGAATGAAGTGATCTCCCTGACATCGGTAGCACGGTCCTCTAGGAAATGGTGGTCGTACCTGCCTAGGTTGAGGCCTAGGGTTGGGGTTTGCATACATGACGTTTGTGTAGTCTGACTCCCAACTAGGTTCACTCGGTTCTTCACTATAGTAGGACTCACCATGTTCTGGAGACTGCATGTAGTAAGCCTGGGGACTATCGACATGTGTAGAATCAAAGCTATGGTCACTTGGATCACTTTCTGAGATCAATGGGGTTACTGGTACTATGGCCCTATTCAGGTTTTCTTCTACAACAGCATACTTTACCGGAATCACATTAGCTGGGTTTGGAGGCTGTTGAACTAGCACTGGTTGGGGTCTCTGTTGGGCCTGATATTGTGGTTGGTAGGTTTGTTGGGGTCTAGCATATTGTGGTGGTGGATTTTGGTTCTGGTATCTGCCTTGTTGGTAGGGCTGAGGGTAGGGTTGCCTAACTGCCTGCTTGTTGTATGGGCAATCTTGTGCGGTGTGATTGGTGTATCGCCGTTCTATGGTGCAGTACTGGCTACTAGGATTTACTTGGGGCTGAGCCATAATAGGGCAGACATTCGCCATATGGTCACCACCGCATGTATAGCACCTTTTCACAGGAGCAAACCTTGGGATTTGTTTGCTAGTTACACCTAATTTCTGAGCTACTTTCTCTGCGAGTTCCTCAATTGATGTGGATTGCGTGGAAGAGTGACTAGAAGCACTATCTGAATCTTTGTAGATTTTGGAAAGCTCTAGTTCTTCCCCTAGGTTATCTTCAATGTCAATGCACATGCGTACACACTCTTCTATCGTCCTGGGGTCCTTCAGGTACACATAGGATCTCAATTTCGTACTTAGCAATCCATCCAAGAATAAAGCCACTTGCTTGGCTGGTGTGGGTAACTCCGAAACAGGGCATCTTTCGAGATATTGTCTAAATCTTCTTCCTGCCAATCTGACAGTCTCTTGGGGAGTCTGTTTGAAGCTGTGAATCAATGATGAGGTATTGTGTCTTATGCCACTCTTAGAGAACTCTACAATGAAAGCCTCTAGGAGTTGGTCTATGCACCTGAATTGTCGCTCATCCAATGGCTGAAACCATGTAAGTGCTGTGTTCCTAAGGGTTAGACCGAAGGCATTGTACTGCGTGAATAGATCCTCCACTTGTTCAGCTCTCAAGACTTGCTTGAACTCCGCCACATGATCATAGGGATCTCCTGTGCCATCAAAGTAATTCTTCATGGACTTGACTAGCTGGGTCGGTCTCAAAGTTCTAGTGTGCTCTCTAGGTCTCGGCAGAGGAAATCCATCCACATTTCTTTGATTCCTCTGAGCTCTAAGCATCTCAGGTTCTACCCTATTCGTCTCCATCCTCGTTCTTTCTCTGCCCACTGGGTTGGCAAAGCTTACTTCTGGTCTATCTCTACTTCTGTCTCTTTGCATTCCATGAGCTTGGGATGTTACAGCCCCAGGGTGACCATAGGATACATTTGATCTTGGTTGGGGGAAAATGAATTCACCCTTCCAAGTGTAAGCATGCCTATCATTTTCCGTCACCATGAAGATCCTTTCCGAAGTGTGATCTAAGTAGGTCACTCTGCCTGGGCTATCAGGATCCTTAAACTCGTAGATCATGATATTTCCTATATCAGTTGGCTGATTAGATTTATACCTCCAAAAAGCTTCGTCAGTTTCTCGATTGAGGAGCAACTCTATGCTCTTGTTGTCTTGGGGAACCCACTCAGGTGTGATAATCCTAGTGAGAACAGATTTGCCTCGGGGTGTTCTAGGTTCTACTCCCATGTTTCCTTGTTCCAAGTCACCTAAGTCCGCTTCTGAGATTACATTTCCAAATTCATCTATCCTATCTGGGTGACTGGTGACTACGTATATGGTTCCTTCTTTGTCCAGGTATGCACCGTTTTCAAACTTGACAGCTGGGTGCTCTAGTCCTACGGATTGATCAGGATTCTTGATCTGGACCACGGATCTTCCTAGGCCGTCCTCATAGATGCTAGCACCTAATCGGTTGGTCCTAAGGTATTCCAACTGTGTTTTGTAAGGGCCTTCTACCCTGTGCAAGTAAGGCACTCCTGAACTTCCTGTAGGTCTGTCCATGCCTTGAGACATCTCTGACTCACTGGTCTCAGAGCTAGGGTAGTACGAGTGGTGGCTCAACTGCTGGGCCCAAGACCTAGCAGTGTGGTTAACACTAGCCTCTGAAGACCTAAGGCTTTGTCTCTCCCTTGCTAGATGTCATCCTGATCTAAGGTTCATATGCCTATCTAAGTAGTCCAGTTCTTGCCCAGAGTACAACCTCGTTGTTGGTTACTTTATATTAGTCACTTGATTCTTTTTAGTTATTTCTCGTGTTTAAGGTCTTGTCTGATATTACGTCGTCAGGAATACTTGAATGTTCTTCGTGCTTTCAGGTTGATCGTTCCACGTTAGGTTCTTTTCCTTTATGTTATCGACAGTACAGAGATTAAGTTTTTAGCTTGAACTTGAGTTTTTAGGCAGTCTTCAACTTGATACCTGCCTATCGTCACCCTGACTTACTCCTACCTCTAGTCGTTCTTAGCCTAGGCTATGAATTGACAGAGGGGGTTGAAAGTTTCCAACCTTTTGCTTCCTGTTCGATTGCCCTTGAGTGCCCAGGAAGTGTGTTCCCAAGCTCGCGCTTACACTTGCTTAGAACGCCTTTCGATGCTCTCAATAGATCTGTAAGTGTTCCAAAGTTAGCTTAAAGATTTAAATTCTAAAGACAGGACCAATGACTTTCATTCCTGTAGCACACACACAAACTTGCATAGTGATTTTTAAGAAAACAATCCTAAAAACCCCTGACTTTGATCCCCCTGGATATGGTCAACTTCAAAATACTCTACCTGAAAGTCAACGTATTATCTTTATAAAAAACAGTTGAGGGCTTGTAGTAGATGCCACGAGCTTTCCAACAAGCCCTAGAGCTCAAAAAATCGATTTTGTATGAAGAAGTTATGACTGTTCAAGGTTTAGGGGGTTAAAACAAGATTCAATCTGGCTGACAGATCCTAGGATTTTCTCCCAAAACACAAGTGTAGGAACCTCAATAATGCTAATGGATTGACTATTTTGCCCCAAAATTATCCCCAATTTTGAACAAAAACAAACCCTAATTTTTGGCCGAAAAGCCTGTCAATCGCGATCGACAGGTCTGTCAATCGCGATTGACAGAGGTGTCCGTCGGGGCTGTCAGTCGCGATCGACAGTGTCAATCGCGATCGACAGAGTCGATCGTGGCTGTCAATCGCGATCGACAGTATCAATCGCGATCGACACGTTTTCCAGATTTTTCGCCGAAATTTCAGTCAATCGGGGGCCTATCAGTCGCGATGGACACGTGGCTACGCGCAAAAGTCAATCAATCGTGGAATTTCAGTCAATCGCGATCGACGGTGTCAATCGCGACTGACAGGAGTGTCGGTCGTGGTTGTCGATCGCGATCGACGGTATCAATCGCGATTGACAGGGTCCTACGTGGCAGTCAGTCGATCGTGGAGGTCTGTCGGTCGCGATTGACAGGGTCTGTCGGTCGCGATTGACAGGGTCTGTAGGTCGCGATTGACAGAGGCTGTCGGTCGCGATTGACAGAAAACCTCGGAATTTTTCTACTGTTTTTAATGTTTTAGGATGTGCTCTTTGTGCTTGTTCTAGTGGTGCACTCAATTTTGTAAAAGACCAAAAAATTCTGTCAGTCGCGATCGACAGAAGCCTGCGACCGCGAGACAGTTGCGTCGAGTTTCGTACCTGCGCGGGAAGCTGGGGATGATGATACAGCAAGTTCCTGCAAAAAGCTCAAGAACATGCAAGAAAACACACATGCAATATCGCTCTCTCGCTCTCTCTCACAAGTGAAATGAGGGAAATGAGGTGAGGAAGGTGATATGATCAAAAAAGGAAATTTTCGCGATGATGGAGATGGAGGTGGGAGATGGTGATGATGATGATGGAAATGATGATGGAGAAGAAAGTAAAAGAAAATCGATGAGAGTGAAGAAAATACCTACAACTCCAACGCGTCAACTCTACGTCTTACCATCACACGCTCGTCCTCAAAGCTCGATCCCCGGCAACGGCGCCAAAATTTGGTGTAGCTCAGTGATGAGTAGCACCTCCTTTAATGTCAATCCGGGAAGACGTGAGGATGGTATGAAGACCTCGAGCAAGTGGCGGCTCAAGTGTGTGAGTGAGAAGCACACAATCATGCACACACATACACACACACGCGCACACACAGCAAGACAAGGAGAGAGAATCAATGGAGTTCTTAGATTACTTTCAAAAGCTCTTACAAGTTTGTTTCAATTACAATCTAACCTCAAAAATGAGCTCTCTTGCTCTTTTTATAGTTTTTGACTAGGTTTTGGCCCTGTCCAGACCTAGTGTCCGGCCTAGTTAAAAATTAGGTTCCAGGGCTTATTTGAGGGCTCAAACGATATCTAAAAAATACGAAATTTGGCAGGTAGATACTTCTAAAGCTCCTCAAGCTCAAGGACTCCTTGGCTTGCACAAAATGGAGCTACAAAAAGATGAATTGGTATTTACAATGGTATTTAGTGATGAAAATCACTTTGAATGGGTGTAAAGGAGTTGAAAATTTAAGGGTTGCCTTAGTGCTAGATCTGCGTGAGTGCTCGTACTTGCTTCTTCATGAGGAAAATTACTGGCCTATTTGCCAGATCTTCGTTGACTCCCTTGTCTGCTGTTAACATTAGTAAAAGATGATCACTTAGTTGTTGTGCCCAAGACTTGGATGTATGGTTGACACTAGCCTCAGAAGATCTAATGCTTTGTTTATCCTTGCCTAAGTGTCTAGCAGATCTCAAGTTCATATGCTTTAGTCAAGAGTCCAAATTTTCCCCTTGGTATGGTTCAAAATTCTTTGGAGCCCCCTTGGTTCCCTGGTCCCACTTGAGGGTCAACTTCAAATTATCCAACGAGCTATAGAGCTCAAAAAATGGACTTTGGATGAAAAAGTTATTTCAAATCAGGCTCCTGGGGGTCAAATCGTGTTTTTTCACAAAATCGTGCTTCTCAGAAAATCGTGTTTTTTGGCTGAAAATCGTGATTTGTGAGAATCGCGATTTTGAGCGCAATCACAGAATCGTGTTTTCTCAGAATCATGTTTTTGACATGAAAATCGTGATTTTTTCAGAATCGCAATTTTGGGCAGAGAATCGTCTTTTCACATAATCGCATTTTTGACATGGAAATCGCGATTGCCAACAAAAAATCGTGTTTTCACAGAATCGTGGTTTGGCTGAAAATCGTGATTTGTGAGAATCGCGATTTTGAGCACAACCACAGAATCGCTTTTTCACAAAATCGTGTTTTTTGCTGAAAATCGTGTTTTTTGCTGAAAATCGTGATTGGTGAGAATCACGATTTTGAGCAGAGAATCATGTTTTTACAGAATCGTGGTTCACACAATCGTGTTTTCACAACATCGTGTTTCTCAGAATCGTATTTTTTGGCTGAAAATCGTGATTTGTGAGAATCGCGATTTTGAGCACAATCACAGAATCGCGGTTTTGAGAATGACCACAGAATCGTGATTCTTTCAGCCAACTTTTAGGCGGGAAAACAGAAAATCGTGATTTTTCAAAAAATTTTGAATTTTCACAGAATCATGATTTTCATCACAGAATCGCGTTTTTTGGCAGGAAATTCAAATTTTGAGCGCCAGCAATGGCGAGCTCTGTATGAGCAGAAAATCATGAAAAAAACACAGCGCTTGCTCTCCCTTGCACCTCCTAACTCCTTCCCACACAATGATGCATGAAAAATGGTATGAAAATGGTGAAAATGCACTAAAAAACAAGAAATTTCTATGAAGAAGAAGATGGAAGAAGGTGGAGATGATGATGATGATGAAGATGAAGAGGAAAAAAATAGAAAATGAACTGAAATGATAGTTTTTTTTTTTACCTTCCAATGTCGCAAATCTACGATCTTACCATCACAAGGCTCGTCCTCGAAGCTCTCTCCTCGGCAACGGCGCATTATTTGGTGTAGCTCAAGCGTAAGCACCACCTCCTTTACTTGTCAATCCACGGAGACGTGAGGACCGGTATGAAGACCACGAGCAAGTGAAGGCACAAGTGCGTGAGTGAAAGCACACAAACATGCACACACATACACACACACGCGCACAAAGTAAGATCAAAGAGAGGAACAATGGAAAGCTTAGATTGCAAAAGAGTTCTCTTACAAAAGCTCTATTCTCTAACATGCTAACCTCAAAAATGAGCTCTCTAGCTCTTTTTATAGTTTTTTGACTAGTTTTGGCCCTATCCAGACCTAGTGTCCGGCCTAGTTAAAAATTAGGTTCCAGGGCTTATTTGAGGGCTCAAACGAAGTCTAAAAATTATGAAAATTGGTACGATGGTACTTCTAATACTCCTCAAGCTTGAGGACTCCTCGGCTTGAACAAAATGGAGTTACAAAAATAGAAAATGGTATTTATAATGGTTTTTAGTGATGAAAATCACTATTTTTGTAGGAAATTCTTGTGAAAATTGGACATACACTTCTTGGAGCTCCCTACTTGCTCCCTTTTCTTGTGTGTCCACCTTTTTGATGTGCTTCCATGCTTTGTCCTTGACCTTGAGCTTCAACAACATTCCATGTCCATTTTATAACAACCTTCATGTGGTGAGTCCATTCTATGCTAATGAAAAATTCTACATGTGGATCTCACCTACTTCATTTACCATGCATTCTTTCATGCTTTACTCTAGCATGGCCAACAAACAGATGAAAATGAGCATGTCAAAAATAGTGCTCACCTCTAATATAGTTTCTTTCATCCCTTGATCCATTGCATAATGGGGCTTATCCATTGGGATGTTGAAGTTACATACTTGGGATCATCTTGCTTGACCGATCCCCATTGTTCTTCCTTCCGGCATTTGTATACTTACTTGTATGCCCAATTAAGCCTTTATTCTTATCAAAATGCAAAGGATGCATGAATGCATACTTACACTTTCTATCATAAATAAAATAGGAAACCTTTACAATATTCGATAAAAAATTGAGTTCAAATCTCATTGATTAAATATCATAATTATATTGTGAATGAGCTCTATGCATGTTCAATGCATGGCCATAGTTAAATGGACATTTTCCTAAATCTATGATAGTAAAAGTGTTTTATGAACTATGAGACATGCATTGTTTCAATCTAATTATGTACCAAATGCATAGTGAACTCAAAACAAAAGGATAATGCTTATATTCTATTGATACATATCATATAAAACTTGTAAGAAAAGAAGGAAGCCCCTTTAGTTTTTAATAGATAGTTCTCAGCATACTTGAAGGAAGCTATTCATTAAGCTTCTAAGTAGTACTTGTTTAGAAGATCCTAATTCTACTTCTAAACAAATATATATAAAGACTTACCTTTGGAGTTTGAAAACTTGTTCTCCATTCAAATTCTAAATGAAGAGTTTGTATCGTTTCTTCAAATTCCATACTTCATGTGCGAAGCCTTCATGTCTTGAAGATTGGTTGGAAGATCTCGAATGGCACACATCAATAGAAGGCTCTTTACACGTGTGTGACCATTTTTGGCTTCAAAGCTTTGCTCGATGACGAGCGTGGTTGCCTCCTCACTTCCAAACAAGTGAATGCACATGAATGGACTATTGTTGCAAGAGAGAATCGATGGTGGAAAACTCATTGAATTGCTTCAATTCAGGTGCCATATATCCCACATTCAATGTTTTTAAGTCAAGAGATGCCTATATAATGACTTGTGCATCAAACTTTGTATCATCTAAGAGCACGGGATGAATGATGCTTTACTGCAGCCTCTTGTTTCACACCTAATTGTGCATGCATCCATCCTGGCTATGGGCAGGTGTTTGGCGATGTCCATAGTGTGTGGTTTGAGGCACATTTCTATGCACATCCATCCATGTTGTGGGGAGGTTTTCTATGCATGGTAAGAGAATCTTTCACTACAACATATGAGGGGCATACGGACACTGCCTATACCGACGGTCACTCTCGGCATCGGTATAAACATTGTAAAGTTCACTTAAAGATAGCTACGGTCAAGTGACAGTCAGTATGACCGTTTAAAACGGATCGTCAGTGTGTCTCGCAACCGCCAGTATGAGCGTCAGTATGAGCCTCGGTATGTGCGTCAGTATGAGCGTCGGTATACGTGTCGGTAATTTACTGGAAGTTATCGACACCCATACCGACGTCCATACCGAGGCCGTGTTTTAAAACATACCAGGAACCTAAGAGCAAAACTAAACATTTTTGCGGTATTTGAGAATTGATTGTCTTTTATCGAACTTGCACGCAACAATCGAATTGGGACCTGCATTGTCTTGTGAACACACACACACACACAGATCTCTCTCTCTACACACACACACACTCTCTCTCGGTTAAATCTCACATCTTGGTAAGTGGTGCGCGTATTCTTAGCCTTTGTCTTTCTCTATGCTTTAGGTCTTATAATTTCTCTTCTCTTTGACTTTGCAGAAGTCCTTTGGCATCGATTGTTTGGAATTCGACGATAGACGACATACATTACGCTTTGACGACAACGATCCAAAAGAGGGACATACTTGTAAGTGATTGTTTTATTCTCTATTGATAGAGAGAGATGTTGGTGTAATTCACAAGTCTACACATTTGGCTTAAAGACCATACACATATGGAGAAGCATGGGAACCAATGCTAGAAGATAATTACCCATTTACTCTTTGTAAAAGTCATATTTGACTTAGAATCTTTGTAACCACCTACCCAAAGGAGTCCTGGATTTTACTAGTTGTAAAGCATCAATCAATTAGAGAGAATATCTCCTAGGATGTAGGAAATTGATTATAGAGAGCCAAAGTTTGAATTCAAATTCAAACTTTGAACTCAACCTCTATAAAAGATCAACTCAAAATGTCGCGGGTAGAAGAGTCACTTTCTGAGCTTCTCATTATCATTTCTAAGTGTGTGTGAGGCCTACACTCTATCCCACACCTGTCTACACCATTAGGCAATGATATTCATGCCTACGGCATTGTACAACATTGTTCATTAATACATATATTTACATTGTTCATTTCTGAGTTCTTTGTCATAGTTTCTAAAAGTCTGTCAACGTGTGGAGATCATATCTCACTCATTTCTTCACCAAATTCAGAGATCTATAGCTTGTTGGAACCAGCTCAAAGTATTCTACATGTTGCCAAAATTTGAAGGATTTCTATTCAGCCATTTCAGAGAAAAGTCCGTCGAAGTGATCACTAATCCAAGTCTGCAACAGTCCTAAAATATCGAGGGTAAAGGTTTACTTGCTAAATTGATTTCTCTGAGCATAGTTGATTTTTTAAAGTAATTCCACTTGGAATAGTTAGCTTTCTAAGCTAATTAGATATCCCTAAAAGGAATTTTCCCAATTCCTACTGTGCTGGTCATACTGAGCAAAAGATACAACATGTGTATTGTAAAAAATAGAAGGTTTTCTTGAAGGCTTGAAGTTCAAAGTTGTGTGTTTTGATTCTATCTTTTCATATATCATTTCCAAAGTACATAGGCCATTTTATGGTGTCATTGGAAAGATAAAAGGGTCCACTTATTAACTTTGAAGCACACAAGGGGTGGTACAAAGTAGGATTTGGCAGTAACTACTCATCATCTTGAAGTGTCCATCCATCATTCCCAACAGTGGTATCAGAGCAAATTCAAGGTAAAATGGGCGATGGTTTTCCTTTATTTATTTATAAATTGGAGAGGAAGAATTATCAGGCATGGTCTCTAAGGATGAAGACATACCTACAAGGAAGGAGTCTTTATGGATACATCTCAGGAGATGAGGAACTGCCTTCATTCAAAACCAGAGGACTACCAACAAAGGAAGAACATGAAAAGCTCAACACATGGTGTGCCAACGATGCATTAGCAAGGTCTTACTTACTCAACTCCATCTCTGATTTTCTTTTGCCACATATTAGAAACTGTAAGACATCCCAAGAGACTTGGGAAACCTTGTCATCCTATTTCTCTTCCAACACAAGGGCCAGAAAAAACCAATTGTGGATTGAATTCACCACACTAAGGAAGCAACCTAAGCAGGCTATTTCAGAGTATGTGACTAAGGTTAGAGATGTAGCAGATCAGTTAGCAAGCATAGGAGAAGAGATTGAAGAAGAGCAGATAGTAAGGCAAGTGATCAATGGGATTAAAGGTGATGACAAATTGGAAAGCTTCACCACTGCCATGGACCTATACATGGACATGCAAATTCCAGATCTTACCACTCTCATGGGGCAATTGTTCACTCATGAAGCCAAGCTCAACAAGGATGGAGACTCATCCAAAGGTAATAGCTCTTCTGTCCTATACACTGATAAAAGTAAGTCTAAAGATAAAGGCAAGAACAAGAAAGGAGAGGATGAAGGCACTACCTCCCAAGCCAACTATGCAGGGAGAGGTAGATCATCAAGAGGAAGGGGCAGAGGAGGTAGGCAAGGTAGGGGGAGATCCTATAACTCCTCACCATGCAACATTTGTGGTTTATCAAATCATACTACATATGAGTGTTTCAAGAACTACAAGAATCAGAGAGGAAGAGGATATCAAAGAGGTGGATACTCACAATCAAGAGGCAGATTCAACCATCATCAAGGATACAACAACAACTACAACAACAACTACAATGGCAACTATCAAGGAGGATTCAAATCCAGAAAGGATTACAACAGCTATATAGAAGAGCAAGATGATTCTCTTCTGATTATGAACATGACTTCAAAACCAGGTACAAATGATGACCATCTCTTCTACATTGACTCAGGATGCTCAAATCATGTGGCTGGCAATGTAGCTCTACTCTCTGACCTTGAAGAACCAAGAGGCAAGCATCAAGTACAGAGGAATCAAGAGAGAAATCACCACAAGGTATACTCCTGAACAGAATGGGGTAGCTGAGAGAAGAACTAGGTTGATTGTTGAAACAACTAGGTCAATGTTGAATGAAAAAAGGTTACCTAACTATTTATGGGCAGGGAGTGTCTCTAGTGCCACTTACCTCATAAACAGGTTACCATCTAAGTCCCTTGATGGGATGACTCCTTATGAAGCATGGCATGGTAAGAGACCCTCACTTGATCATTGAAGGATCTTTGGATGTGTAGCATATGTACATATTCCTTCTCAGATAAGAGGTAAGCTAGATCCTAAGGCTGAGAAGTGTATCTTTATTGGATATGATCTGAATCAGAAAGGATACAGGTTTTACAACCCTTCAAATAAGGGATTCATCGTTAGTAGAGATGTTGTCTTTGATGAAAATGATTCTTGGTATGAGAATGAATGCAGGAAGTTTAAACTACCCTATGACTTGGAGGAGGAGTTTCCAAGTCTTGCTAAGGAGGAACCTACTCAGAATGAAGACTCCAATTCAGATGATGAAGACATAATCAATCTTGAAGAATTCAAGGCATGGAAGTCCAAAGGAAAACTCGAGATGAAGAAACTTGAAGATAGACCTGAATCTTCAAATCAATCAATTAGAAGATCACAAAGGGAGAGCAAAAAACCTATCAGATATGGGTATGACACCTCTCTTGTTACTAAACACTCTGTTTATCTTGCCAAAGACTTGTCAATTGAAGAACCAGGATCATATGAAGAAGCAAAGACCAAGACAAAATGGAAAGAAGCTATGGATGAGGAGATTGAAGCACTCAAAGAAAGTGACACATGGGAACTAGTACCAAAGAAAGAGGCTATGAAGGTAATTGGATCTAGATGGATCTATAAAATCAAAAGAAATTCTCATGGGTCAATAAACAGGTACAAAGCCAGATTGGTGGCCAAGGGTTTTGCACAAACCCGAGGCATTGACTATGAAGAAACATTCTCACCTGTGGCCAAGATGCCAACCATCAGGGTATAGTAGTAAGTGTGGCTGCATCTAAAAATTGGAACATGTATCAGCTAGATGTAAAAAATTCTTTTTTGAATGGATGGATTTCAGAGGAGGTATACATGTCACAAACTCCTGGATATGAGGATCCAAACAAGGTAACATATGTGTGCAAATTGAATAAAGCTCTTTATGGATTGAAGCAGGCACCTAGGGCATGGAATCACAGGTTAACCACATACCTTCAAGACCAAGGTTTTGTCATGAGCAAGGCAGGCACTTCTCTATTCATCAAGAGAAGCAATTTAGAGGTAATATGCCTATGTGTATATGTTGATGATATCATACTTAGAGGTAATGATGTCAATGGAATCAAAAAAATCAAGAACCAGATGATGGAGTTCAAGATCAATAATCTTGGTCTACTAAAGTACTTTCTTGGGCTTGAGTTAGTTTATACTAACTCTGGAATCTACATTACTGAGAGAAAGTACATACAGGATATGTTGAAGAAGTTTCATTTGCAGGATGCCAAAGTTGCAAGTATCCCAATGGAGGTAAACCTAAAACTAAGTGCCCATGAAGGAGATGAATTGATGATATTACAGGTTACCAAAGCATAGCTGGAAGCTTGAACTATGCTACCTTAACAAGGATAGATATTGCATATGGAGTTAGTGTGCTAAGTCAGTTCATGCACAAGCCAAGGGTACCTCACTTAGAAGCTGCCAAAAGAATTCTAAAGTATCTCAAAGGCACTCAACATCATGGTTTGTATTTTCCTTATACATCAGACTTGGATATCAAGATTTATTCAGATGCAGATTGGGCAGGATGCAAGGATGATAGGAGGAGCACTTCAGGATAGATTCCATTTGAAGGTGATAAACCAATATCATGGTCTTCAAAGAAGCAACCTACTGTTGCTTTATCTTCTACTGAGGTAGAGTATAGAGGATTGGCAAATGCCACCCAAGAAGCCATATGGATCAAGTTATTGTATACTGAATTGGGTTTGTATACTAGCTCACCATTGATATTTGGAGATAATACAAGCTCACTTCACCTTGCAGCTAATCCTATTTATCATGCTAGGACCAAACATATAGAGGTTCATTACCATTATGTGAGAGAGAAGTTATTAAGCAAGGACATTCAACTAACATATGTATCAACCAACATGCTGTGTGCAGATTTGTTAACTAAAGCAGTGGATGGAACCAAACTTTGTAGGTTCAAATCAATGATTGCATTGCAGGATATACATGAAGACTAAAAAATGAAGACCAAGCCAAAATGTTTGGCTTGAGGGGGAGCTCTTGGTGTAATTCACAAGCCTACACATTTGGCTTAAAGACCATACACATATGGAGAAGCATGGGAACCAATGCTAAAAGATAATTACCCATTTACTCTTTGTAAAAGTCATATTTGACTTAAAAACTTTGTAACCAACTACCCAAGGGAGTCCTGGATTTTACTAGTTGTAAAGCATCAATCAATTAGAGAGAATATCTCCTAGGATGTAGGAAATTGATTATAGAGAGCCAAAGTTTGAATTCAAATTCAAACTTTGAACTCAACCTCTATAAAAGATCAACTCAAAATGTCGCGGGTAGAAGAATCACTTTCCGAGCTTCTCATTATCATTTTTGAGTGTGTGTGAGGCCTACACTCTAGCCCGCACCTTTCTACACCATTCGGCAATGATATTCATGCCTATGGCATTGTACAACATTGTTCATTAATACATATATTTACATTGTTCATTTTTGAGTTCTTTGTCATAGTCTCTGAAAGTCTCTCAATGTGTGGAGATCATATCTCACTCATTTCTTCACCAAATTCAAACATCTGTAGCTTGTTGGGACCAGCTCAAAGTATTCTACATTTTGCCAAAATTTGAAGGATTTCTATTCAGCCATTTCAGAGAAAACTCCGTCAAAGTGATCACTGGTCGAAGTCTACAACAGTCCTAAAATATCGGGGGTAAAGGTTTACTTGCTAAATTGATTTCTCTGAGCATAGTTGATTTTTTTAATTAATTCCACTTGGAATAGTTAGCTTGCTAAGCTAATTAAATACCCCTAAAAGGAATTTGTCCAATTCCTACTGTGTTGGTCATACTGAGCAAAAGATACAGCAGGTGTATTGTCAAAAATAGAAGGTTTTCTTGAAGCCTTGAAGTTCAAAGTTGTCTGTTTTGATTCTATCTTTTCATATATCATTTCCAAAGTACATAGGCCATTTTATGGTGTCATTGGAAAGCTAAAAGGGTCCACTTATTAACTCTGAAGCACACAAGGGCTGGTACAAAGCAGGATTTGGCAGTACCTACTCATCATCTTGAAGTGTCCATCCATCATTCCCAACAAGAGAAAGAGAGAGAGATGAGAGAGAGAGAGGAGAGAGAGAGAGAGAGAGAGAGAGAGAGAGAGAGAGAAAGAGAGAGAAAGAGAGAGAAAGAGAGAGAAAGAGAGAGAAAGAGAGAGAAAGAGAGAGAGAGATAGAGAGATAAAGAGAGAGGGAGTGAGAGATGAAAGAGAGGAAGATAGAGATAGGTTAATAGAACATACACACACACACATACACACACACAAACATCTACACATGCATACATACACACGTACACACACATGCATGCTTACATACACACACATATACACACATGCATGCATACACACACATACAAATATACACACATGCATACATACACACACACATGCATACACACATACATACACACACATATATACGCATATGCATACATACACATACACACACACACATGCATACACACATACATACACACACATATACACACATACATATACACACACATACATACACAGACACATACATACACACATATACACACATGCATGCATACATACACACACATATACACACACATTCATGCATACACACATATACACACATGCATACATACACACACACATGCATACACACATACATACACACACATATACACATATGCATACACACATACATACACACATGCATGCATACATACACACACATACACATATACACACATGCATGCATACATACACGTATATACACATGCATACATACACACACACACATGTACACACACGCATACATACACACACATATGTACACACATGCATACATACACACAGCATGCATACATACACACACATATACACACATGCATGCATACACTCAAACACACACACACACTGTCAGACATTGGTCTACAGAGACCATTCCATGTGTGTGTGGAATGGTCTACACAGACCATTCCATGTGTGTGTGGGACGAGGGCTAGTTAGCCAAGGTCCTAAGCTCAGGGGTATATCCTAAGGTATTTGATGGTTAGTGGGGATGAGTGTTGCATGCTGACCACATGGCGACACTAGATCATTCCAGATCACTGCTATTTTAGATACAAGAGGATATAAATGGATGGGAGGAGAGTGACACACACATCATTTGCATGTCTTCTTTTGAGGAAATCCTCACACTTGGTATGAGAGCAGGTTTTTGTTGAGCTAAAATTGGAAGAAATCTTTGAGTAGTTGGAGCATGTGTGCATGTTTCCTTGGATGGTTGTCGTCGTCGTTGGGTTCTGGTGGATTTCGCCTGTGGAGCTTTTAGAATCATCTGCCCACTAGAACCGTCTCTCTGAACGTGAGATCTTGCACAGAATCCTACTGTCGATGATGCCACGTATACAAAGGTTCATCCCATATGCGCATACTTCCCCCGACCACGCATGCCAGATAGCTTCGGAGTTTTCTCAGAAAAATTGCGCACACAGAGTCATGGTTTTCACTTGATCAATGGATGCATGTGACATCATGCCTAACATCCTCAATCCATTTACTTCCCGGACTTGCTCGCTTGCTCTTATGTCTCTCCAAATCTGCCGGCCCTGCCCATATACGTAGTAACTCACAGGCCAATTTCAGAGGAAAGAGCTCATTTGTTTGTACAGATTGGAATCAGATTGCATACATATACTCAGCTATGGTCAAACAGCGTATATGGGATTGTGCGGATGCACGCGCCAAGTCAGGAAGGGTTCTCAGAAACAAATTTCGAGTTTGTTTGTTGGAAAATCATAACCTAAGCTTACCCAAATTAGCCTATCTCTGCATATTTGACCATATCTTGGGCAAATCAGATCCAAACATAGAGTTCTTTGGTGCTATGGAAAGCTCTCTCAGAGCTCTTTCCAGAGAGTGGCTGGACGCCATACTTTGGAATTATTTTTTTCTTGCAATAGAGGTTGGAAGTAGACTGTTTTTCATCGAGCACCTTCAACGAAGCACTTCTTGAAGATTTATGTGATCCACGAACCAAAGGGAGTGAATATTCTACTTTTTCCTCTTCAATTGGATGCTTCAAGAATATCAAAAGAATCTGAGAGGCTTTGATTGGTTCTTTTTTTGCTTGCCACTAGTATATACGTTTGATTAGAGTATTTTTTTTTTAAGAGAGAGAAAACCAAAAGAAAAGTTACTTGCCTTTAGTCCTAGCATGGAACCCGAACCATCATCACCTACAAGGACAGATACCCTTATGCCTAAACCTCTAGTTGATCCAATTCAAGCCATGAATAATAGAATTTCATTCTTAGAGAGTTCTCTTCAGGATATCTTGGAACACGTGCATGGTTCCAAGAAAGAAGAAGAGCAGCTCGATTCTGATTTGCCAGAGATGGAGGTAGATGCAGGTGCACATGATCCAGACAGTCTCAGGAGGAAAGAGAAAAGTGTCTGCTCTGGCTGAGAGGGCATATAACCGATCTATTATTACCCCTCAGCAGAAAGAGAAGGCAATGAAAGAGGGTTTGTGCTATGGTTGCTTAGGGCAGCACTTGTATAAGGATTGTCCCAAAAAGAAAAAGATAGCCGCCACCATAGTCATAAATCCGACTCAAGCAAGAGGTGGGAGTGAGGATGAGTTTGGGGATTCCCCATCTCCATTATCATCTCCCATAGTGGCCATGAGAGTCACTAAAAAGGTTCCAACTGTGCCAGATCTTGTGCTTTCACCAGTGGCACAAAAAGGATACAGGTTCCCAGATACTGAGCTTATTGTCATGAGGGGAGTCGTGGTAGGAAAACCTGTCAAGGTACTCTTTGACACAGGTCCGACTCATAATGTTATTAGTTCTCGATTAGTCAAGAGATTATGCTTAGATACGGTATAGTCAGATTATACTTATACCATAGAGCTAGCCGACATGAAGGGAACTGAGACTTGGGATAGACGAGTAGCTGATCTTGCTATTCGAATCCAGTCCTATAATGACAGATTGGACTTTTAAATAGCGAGATTAGCTCGATTCGACATAGTTCTTAGTAAGAAGTGGCATGCGAGGAAGAAACCAGTCATTGATTTTGCTTCGCATGTGTATCAGTTTGAGCATGAGGGAAGGAGATTACTGATCCGTGGAGAACCAGATCTCCAAGAGATGCGATTGGTGACTGCTACCAAGTTTCTCAAAATTGATTGTAAGTATATCTATTTTCTTTATTTCATGTATTTGTCGTATGTTGAGATGGATTCATGCAGTCATGGAGAGTCAAGTTGGAATGCTCCAGCACTTTCAGCGAAAGTGAGAGCAGAATTCCAAGAGTTGTTTTTAAAGGAATTACCATTAGGTTTGCCTCCTTGCAAGAATTTAGAGCATAGAATTGAATTGGTACCAGGAGCGAGTCCGACCGCTCCGCCACCATTTCGAATGAGTTTGTAGGAGGAAAATGAAGTTCGCAAGGTTGTGGACGAGTATCTTCAAAAAGGGTTGATTAGACCCAGCCATTCACCCTTTTCTGCACCAGTTCTTCTTGTGAAGAAGAAGGATGGATCTTATAGGATGTGTGTTGATTATCGAGCACTCAATAAGATCATTATTAAACATAGATATCCCATGCCCCGAATTGATGATCTTTTGGATGCTCTAGGTGGATCCATTGTGTTTAGTAAGATAGATTTAAAGAGTGGCTATCATTAGATTAAAGTAAAAGATCATGATGTACATAAGATAGCTTTCAGGACCCGTTTTGGTCATTATGAGTATTTGGTCATGCCCTTTGGTTTGACAAATGCTCCAGCTACATTTATGATGTTAATGAATGATATCTTACGACCTTTCATAGGAAAGTGTGTTGTTGATTTTGTGGATGATTTGCTAGTGTATAGTGGGACTGTGCATGAGCATGAAAATCATTTAAGATCTGTGTTGAATATTTCAAAACAAAATCAGCTATATGTAAATCCGGAGAAGACACAGTTGTTTCTTCCGAGGATAGAGTATCTAGGGCATGTGATTTCAGCCGATGGGGTTCAAATGGATCCCAAGAAGGTATCAGTTATTTTAGCATGGCCTACTCCTCAGGATGAGGGGCAGTTACGGTCATTCTTAGGACTTTCCAGTTTCTATCGGAAATTCATCTCTTCATATTCATCCATAGCAGCACCTATGACGAACTTGCTTCAAGGCAAAATTCCATTTGCATGGAAGCAAGAGTAGCAAGAGAGTTTTGATAATCTGAAACAAGCTGTTTCAGAGGCTCCTATACTCAAAGTGGTGGATCCTCAGAAACCATTTGAGTTAGAAACAGATGCTAGCGGCATAGCCATAGGTGCAGTCTTGAGTCAAGATGGTAGGCCAATAGCTTTTGAAAGTAAGAAGTTAAGTAGTGCACAACGCAATTGGCGGGTGCATGAACAAGAGTTGTATGTGGTGGTGCATGCACTTAAAGTTTGGAGACACTATCTTTATGGTGTGGACTTTAAGGTATTCACAGATCATCATACACTCAAGTATTTTTGTAGTCAACCAGATCTTCAAGGCCGACACGCTCGTTGGGCTGAGCTCATGCAAGAATTTCACATGGAAATCTTGTATAGAAGAGGCAAAGAAAATATAGTAGCTGATGCATTATCTCGTATAATGTATCACATGAGCTTTACAGTTTTAGAAAGCTCACTGCTTCAAGAAATTAAGGAAGCATAGGTGGAAGATCCACATTTGTTACAGATAGTTAGAGCCATTAGTGATGACTCTATTTTAGGAGACGGGACAGTTCCAGTTGTTTCTTCTTCTACTAAAGCAAACAAGTCCATTCCATATTCTAATTTCTCACAGGAAAATGGAACAATGAAGCCAAAAGGAAAGGTTTGTGTGCCAGATTCTCGAGATTTGAGAAAGAAAGTCATGCATGATAACCATGATGTTCCCTGTGTAGGACATCCTGGTGTTGACAAGACAATACAGCTTGTTAGACGAACATTTTGGTGGCCTGGATTAGCCAGAGATATCCATACTTATTTTCAACAATGCTTTATGTGCCAAGTCAACAAAGCAGAAAGAGTAAAGACACCAGGTCTTTTACATCCTTTACAAGTTCCATATCATAATTGGGATAGTATATCCATGGACTTCATAGTGGGGTTACCGTGGACCCAAAGGAAGCGGGATACAATCCTAGTTGTGGTAGATAGACTGAGCAAGATGGCTCATTTTATACCTATGCAGGAGACGATAGAAGCTCCACAGGTAGCGGAGTTGTTTATCTAGCATGTCTTCAGATTGCATGGGTTACCGACATCCATAGTCTCAGATAGGGATGTCAGATTTATGGGACATTTTTGGAAGTTCGTATTTGTCAAACTGAAAGTATCACTAAAGATGAGTAGTGGTGATCATCCACATACAGATGGCCAGACCAAGAGGGTCAACCAAATTCTAGAGGATATGTTGAGGGCATATGTGTCTGAAAGACAGACAGATTGGGATAGTTATTTGCCACTATTAGAGTTTGCTTATAACAATAGGCCTCACAAGGTGACTGGGATGTCTCCTTTTGAGATGAACTATGGCATGAATCCCACTACTCCCAGTACCATAGGAATACCTAAGAGATGTCCTAGGGCTTCCGAGTTCTTAGCGAATCTCCAAGCAAACCTTGAAATAGCTAATGCCAAGCAGCTGATAGAGAAAAAGAGTATGCTGATAGGAAAAGATCTCCTAGATCCTTTGAGGAAGGAGACCGAGTCTTCCTTCAGGTACCGGCTAGATCTACTTCATTGTCCACAGGGAAGTGTAGTAAGCTATCACCAAGGTATTGTGGACCTTGGAAGATAGTAAAGAAGTTGAGTGATGTTGCATACCGATTAGAGCTTCCTCCAGATTGCAGAGTCCATCCAGTGTTTCATGTCAGTAAACTCAAAAAGTATATTTCTAGGGAGGATAATCTAATAGAGGGTATTGTTTCTTTGCAGGAAACGGATAGAGCAGATCATTCTCCAGACAGAATACTAGATAGGACACAGAAACGGTTAAGGAATCGTGTCATCCAAGAGTATCTGGTAGTATGGAGAGGATTACCGCTTACTGACTCTACTTGGGAATCAGTAGCTCTGGTTTGCAAGTACTTTCCCTCATTGATCATTGAGGACAATGATCTTTAGAAGGGGGAGAGAGTGTCAGACATTGGTCTACAGAGACCATTCCATGTGTGTGTAGAATGGTCTACAGAGACCATTCCATGTGTGTGTGTGGGATGAGGGCTAGTTAGCCAAGGTCCTAAGCTCTGGAGTATATCCTAAGGTATTTGATGGTTAGTGGGGATGAGTGTTGCATGCAGGCCACATGGCGATGCTAGATCATTCCAGATCACTGCTATTTTAGATACAAGAGGATATAAATGGATGGGAGGAGAGTGGCACACACATCATTCGCATGTCTTCTTTTGAGGAAAGCCTCACACACACATATACATACACACATGCATGCACACACACACAGATGAATGCATACACACACAGATGAATGCATACACACACAGATGAATGCATACACACACATGCATACATACACACACATACACATATACTCACACATGCATACATAGACACACATACACATATACACACATGCATACATTCACACACACACATACATACACACATGCACACATATACACACATAAGCTAGTGTTTTAATTAAATATATATAATTAAATATATAAAATTTTGATTTTGAAGTTTTTTTGTACATCAAAAATAGGATTTGGGTTGTTAGGCTATTTACACATACATACACATATACTTATACACATGCATACACATACACACATGTTTTAGGTCTAGGTCTTTCTGATTAGGGTTTTAGGGTTTTAGGGTTTTTACACATGTGTAACATATATGCACACATACACATACACATATAATACATATATACATGTATATACACATGCATACAGAAATATACATAATTTAGGTCTAGATATTTAAGATTAGGGTTTTAGGGTTTAGGCATACATATAATTCAATTACATTTATATTAAGAAAAAATATAGAAAAAAAATAAGAAAAAAATCTGAATATATAAATAAACATATATATAAAATAGGATTAGGGTTTTAGGATTAGGGGTTTAGGTTTTTTTAGGTGTTTAAGTATTTAGGTTTTAGTATTTCAGGTTTAAGTCTTTAGGTTTTAGTATTTCAGGTTTAAGTCTAAGTCTTTCTGATTAGGGTTTTAGGGTTTTAACACCTACATAACATATATACACACATACACATACACATCTAATACATATATACAAGTATATACACATGCATACAGAAATATACATATTTTAGGTCTAGATCTTTAAGATTAGGGTTTTAGGATTTAGACATACATATAACTCAATTAAATTTATATAAAGAGAAAGTATAGAAAAAAATTAAGGAAAAATATGAATATATAAATAAATATATATAAAAAATAGGATAATTATATAGATAAATAAATATAAAAAGAACTAGTGTTTTAAATAATTTAATTAAATATATATAGTTAAATATATAAAAATAGGATTAATTAAGAAAAAAATCTGAATATATAAATAAATATATACATATATATAATAGGATAATTATATAGATAAATAAATATGATAAGAAATAGTGTTTTAAACAAATAAAAAAATTATATAAGATTAAATATATAAAAATAGGCTTAATTTTAATCATTTTAATCAAAGTAAATATACATACACATACACATACACACATATACTTATACACCTATCTATATACACATATATATACACATACACATATATATACACATGCATATACATATATACATGTTTTAGGTCTAGGTCTTTCCGATTAAGGTTTTAGGGTTATAACCCCTACAGAACATATATACACACATACACATATACATATAATACATATAATACATATATACATGTATATACACATGCATACAGAAATATACATATTTTAGGTCTAGATCTTTAAGATTAGTGTTTTAGGGTTTAGGCATACATATAACTCAATTAAATTTATATAAAGAGAAAATATAGAAAAAATTAAGGAAAAAATTTGAATATATATATATATATGTATATAATAAGATAATTATATACATAAATAAATATAAAAAGAACTAGTGTTTTAAATAATTTAATTAAATATATATAATTAAATATATAAAAATAGGATTAATTAAGAAAAAAATCTGAATATATAAATAAATATATATAAAAAATAGGATAATTATATAGATAAATAAATATGATAAGAACTAGTGTTTTAAATAAATAAATTTAATATATAAGATTAAATATATAAAAATAGTTTTTAATTTTAATCATATTAATCAGAGTAAATATACATACACAAGGAAATGATCCAAGAACCGGACGAGAGTGATGACGAGGATCTAGAATCCATTATCATGGAACCCTTCTGTTCAACAGAATAGGAATATCTTTATTTTGTAGAAGCCAAAAACCTTGAAGAAGAAAAGGAAATCCAAATGGAACAACTTGAACCATCCACGAAAGATACAGAAAGCAAAAAAAAGAAGAGAAAGAAATCACCTAAGATAACCACTCATGGAAGTACCGGAAAACTTCAAGAAGTATGAAATAGAAGATAGACGAATAATGGTACGGATGCCTAAAAGAAAAACTGACGTTGGAGAAGTATATGATAACCAAGAGAAAACCAAAAAAATCATAGTCACCATAGAAGGAGAAGAAGAAAAATGTACATACATAGGGCATGATTTGACGAATGAAGAAGAAGAAGAGTTAATCGCCCTATTGTGAGAATATCGAGATGTGTTTGCCTGGAGTTACAAAGACTTGAAAGGAGTAGACCCAGATATATGCTCCCATAGAATCCCTATGACTCAAGATGCAAAGCCTACGAAACAGAAACCATACACATACAATGATTACTACGCTACCAAGGTTAAAGAAGAAATAGATCGCTTGATAGAAGCAAGATTCATTTACAAAATTGAGCATACCGAATGGGTATCCCCCATCGTGGTCGTGCCCAAGAAGAATGGAAAATTGTGTGTGTGTATTAACCTTAAAAAAGTTAATACTGCCACAATTAGAGACAATTATCCTCTTCCTATTACAGAACATTTATTGGAAAGAGTTGCGGGCAAGGAAGTTTACAGCTTTCTTGATGGTTTCTCAGGCTATAATCAAGTAGCCATTGCTCCAAAAGATCAACACAAGACGGCTTTTGCCACAGAATGGGGCATATTTGCATTTCGCATGATGCCTTTTGGGCTCACAAATGCACCCGCCACTTTCCAGCGACTCATGTGTCACGTTTTTAAGGAATTCTTACGTAAGAACTTGGAAGTTTATGTCGATGACATATGTGCACATTCGAATATGAGGCAGACTCATATCCCAAAACTAAGGCAAGTGTTTGACAAATGTCGAGAATATCAGGTTTGTCTGAACCCAAAAAAGTGTGTTTTCAATGTTAGAAAAGGCAAAATTCTAGGACACATTGTGTCAAAGAACAGAATCTCTATGGATGAAGAAAAATTGAAAGTAATTGCAGACCTACCTAGGCCAAATAACGTAAAAGAGGTACAGTCATTTATGGGTCATTGTGGTTATTACAGACGATTCATACACATGTATGCAATCATAGCCAAGCCTTTGTACTCTCTTTTGACCAAGTTTGAATGGACAGATGAGTGTGAGAATTCATTCAATGAACTTAAACAACGTTTGTGCTCACCACCTATATTAACCACCCCATACCGGAGTAAGCCATTCCATGTACATGTGGATGCATCCAACTATGCCATAGGATGTATGTTGGCACAACCCATGAATGAAGGTAATGTAGATCTCCCCATAGCTTATGTGAGCAGCCAGTTGAATGCAATAGAAAGAAACTACACCACTATGGAACGAGAAGGATTAGGAATTGTTGCAGAGTAAAGACGCACAAGAGAAGAGCCCCAAAATTTTCAAATTAATGGGCATAATTTTTCTTCTTCGAGGTCTTAGAGAATTCCCTCAAAGCCATGTAAATGCACTAGATGAGTCCCCTAGTTGCATAATCCCAACTTGTTGTAAAATATCCCTTGTATATTAGTAGGAAATTCACTTTTTTCGAATAAAGTGCCGGTCTCTTGTGTGAAAAGACCAAAATTAGGGCACATGTATATAAGTCACTTTGTGACTCTTTGTAGAGACCTTTTGCTATTGTGAACAAGGAGAGCTTTGAAATCTCGAACTTTCCTCTTTCTTGCAGATTTCCATCTTCTCTTTGATCTTGTATGTGTGTATAATGCTTGGAATGTGTGTGTAGGATTGTTGCCTACCCCTTCTCACTGTTTTTGAGCTACTGTAGTGTGTGTGAGCTTGTAGGAGTTGTGGCGTGAGTGTGGGTACTTCCTGCCATTCACTATTTTGGTCATAACTTGAAGCAGGGTTGAAAGAATCAAGTGAAACCACTTCAACTAGATGCGTCTCGTCGAGAGCTTCGAAACGAGTACCCTATTGACTATATTCGGAGCTTGGAGATGGGAGAAATCCTCGATTTACTGAAAACTGCTGTAAGTGGTATCGCGACAGACACTTTCAGTCTTTCAATGAGTTTGAGAGGTGGATTAGTCTTTTCTCATGCATATCAGCTGAACCACTTCATTTTTCATCATGTGTGCACATGTCTTCATACACTTGGTTAGGTCGTTTGATCGGATTGACATATAAGCGTGTGTCAATTTCCCACTATACGCACTTGTGTTGCAAATGAGGTTTAGTCTCTTTGGCACAAGTCCTTGAGTCTTCTTGACTCAAGTACACACGTTTTTGGCACCGTTGCCGGGGAACACTTAGCCAAGGTGCCTTCGTGATGGTTATAAATCGAGTGTGATGGAATCGTACTTGTAGAAGTGAACTCATTCCGTGGCAAGTAGTCAATCACTTCAGCACTTGTTACTTCACATCCGGAGGTGTGTGTAATGAGTTTTTAGGTTTAGAGTTAGTAGGAAGGGAGGGAAGGAGGAGTTAGGGTTAGGTCAGAAGGAGAGGAGAGGAGAAGACAAGTGAAGTAGGAGTAGGCCAACATCACACCAAAAAACCCAAAAAAGTTGCCAAAATTAGTGAAGTTCAATTTCTATCACAACCAAAAATTTGATCTCATTTGATACTTCCCTGCATTCTGGTATCGTGTGCGAGCAGCGACCAGTATCCTGAGTGTGGTATCACGCGCTACAGGCTCACAAGGCTAGGTATTAAGCTCAAGTTGCAATCAGGACACCACAAAAGGTAAGTTTCAACAAGAATTCATTGTCAAAAACACACTAAGAGTGCATCAACACGTGATTAATTGCGCATTCGGTAGCCGCGGGGGGGGGGGGGGGGGGGGGGGGGGGGGGGGGGGGGGGGGGGGGGGGGGGGGGGGGGGGGGGGGGGGGGGGGGGGGGGGGGGGGGGGGGGGGGGGGGGGGGGGGGGGGGGGGGGGGGGGGGGGGGGGGGGGGGGGGGGGGGGGGGGGGGGGGGGGGGGGGGGGGGGGGGGGGGGGGGGGGGGGGGGGGGGGGGGGGGGGGGGGGGGGGGGGGGGGGGGGGGGGGGGGGGGGGGGGGGGGGGGGGGGGGGGGGGGGGGGGGGGGGGG
>MU263600.1:0-40183 GCA_020310875.1 Ceratopteris richardii
CATTGTATATGTAGATGATTTGATCATTACAGGAGATCAGGAACTCATCAATCAAACTCGGATCAGCTTGGGAACTGAGTTTGAAATGACAGACTTAGGTCTACTCCATTTTTGTCTGGGAATTGAAGTATGGCAAAGGAAGGATGGCATTTTCATCTCACAACAAAAATATTCCGAAGAAATTCTCAAGGCATTTGGAATGATGGACTGCAAACCAACTAGCACACCTATGGAGGTAAATCATAAGCTATCTATGGATGATAACATGCCTGATGTAGATGCTAAGAAGTATAGGAAGCTCGTTGGAAGTCTTATTTTTCTGTGCAACACTAGAACAGACATTTGCTATGCTGTTGGAGTGTTAAGCAGGTTTTCCAACAAAACCTAAGGAGAGTCACTGGAATGCTGGAATGCGAATTCTAAGGTACATTGCAGGAACCTTGGATTTTGGTATTTGTATACCACAGGTGATACACTCCAAGGATATTGTGATTCAGATTGGGCTGGAGATTGTGATTCTAGAAAATCAGTTTTCTGGATATTGTTTCTCACTTGGTTCAGGAATATTTTCTTGGGTAAGTAGGAAGCAACCAACTCTCGCACTCTCCTCCACTGAAGCAGAGTACAAAGCAGCTTGTTTTGCTTCTTGTGAGGCAGTCTGGTTAAGGAGAATTCTTGCAGATCTAGGCTTTCCATCAAATATGCCAACTGTACTCAAGTGTGATAATCAAAGTTGTATGGCTATTGCAAAGAAACCCAGTATTTCATGCTCGCACCAAGCACATAGAAGTACAGTACCATACATTCGTGAGCTAATTGAAGATGAAATTGTAGAGCTAGAATATTGCCCAACAAAGGCAAATTGTGCTGACATTCACTAAAGCACTTGGAAGAGAGCAGCTCAACAAGCATCTTCAACAGATGGGCATAGGACCGAGACCTACTTGATTTATCATCGGTAAACATTGAGGGGGGGTGTTAGTATATGATCAATGTCTACCCCTCATGATTGTATGCACATTTGTAAGGCCCCCTTTATGAGGAAAGCCAAGCGTGCATTACCCAATTGATGGGAATCCCAACTTGAATGTTGGATGAAGGTCATATTGGACCATGTAAGATATTATAAGGAAAGGGAGTTACCAGGGTCCCCAATTGTGGGGTCCGGGGCAGCGGTGAGCAGCCCCGGCTGGGGGTCCAAGGGGGCCAGTGGGCCCCCTGGCCAGCGGGCCCCCTGGTGGGGGTCCGGGGGCAGCGCCCCCGGCGCGACGGTAAAGGGAATATTCCATGGAATATTCCCTGTCGGAGTCAGAAATCATTTATATTTGTTAGGTCGGTTCAACCAGTCTAAGCCGTGTATGGCAATTACGCGGGCGGTGGCCGCCCACGCTCTACCGCCCATGTATTGCCATCCATGGTAGGCCACCCATGATCCTATATATACATGACTTCTGCACTACCTAAGACACCGAGTTGAGCCAGCATACCTCTACCTTGTATCTCCCTATCTAGAGTTATCTAGATCACCATTTAAGCTCTACCTTGAGAGCGCACGGGTGGACAACGCCATCATCTTTGTACTTGCTGCTAGTAGAAAATTGTTGAGATTCTCCTATATCTGTTATCTTCTCTGCTATTGCTCCTGTGTTATATTGCGTAACTATTGTCTTACAGGCAGGGTGCATAACAGCAATACTTCTTTCATTTCATTATCCATATCCATTTTCTGAGCCTGTAACTGGGAGAATATAGCATCAAACTCATTTAGATGAGCAGCAACACTATCTGTGTCCTTCATACGAAGGTCATATAATTTTCTCATCAGATACACTTTATTTGATGCCGTCTCTTTTTCATATGTATTGCATAACTTCTTCCAAAGCTCCTCTACACTTTCACAGTCTAATACTGTAAAGTAAACATTATCTGCCAGGTGCAAGCGAATGGTAGACCTTGCCATTTCATCTAACTCATCCCAATCATCTTCATCCATGTCAGCAGGCTTCTTTGAAATCCCATTTACTGGCTTCCATTGTCTCCTTTGAATCAGCACATCTTTAATCTAATTCTTCCATAGAGCAAAGTTTGTGCCATCAAATTTCGGATCTCAAAATGGTCTTTGCCCTGCAAGTTATAGCTCCTCCTCGGAACACTAGCACTAGACCCTAATCCACCGGATGTGCTAAGACCTCTGATGCCATGATCGTAGAGAACTGAATAGAATGATAATGGAGCTAGAAGAGTCCAAACACCAACAAATAAGTGTATCAAGGAGTAAATCGACCACTGTATAGTTGACTAAACCAAAAATCTGGAAACATTTTGCCAGAGTATCCTCTGCAAAATTAGCATATGACCAGTGTCAAAGTATCATAAAACTGCAAGTACTGACATGTCTACGTGCATAGTGAATCACTGACTCCACTGCATATAATCAGTTACCCAATAGAAGGCAACTAGGCTTATCGAGCACCTATGAACAACTATCATACATCTCCTATGGCGAGGTTGGGTAAGTCTTCCACCTGCATCACTGAAGACACCTGGACATCTGGGTGTCTCCCAGTTAAGAAAACCTCACCACGACCCTCTTATCAAACGTAAAAGGCTTTATGCAAAGAACGTAACCGCTATATCAATGACCACATGGACGTACATAAGCAGTATCCGCAGAAGCGTACATGGGTGTGTATGTGCTCAATATATGCAGTAAAATGACACTAAAAGGCTGAATACACAGCCCAAAAACTAGCCAATAACACTTGCAAGTGTCTGTCTACTCTGATGTTTTAGGCTTTAAAAACCTGCATAAATTTGCAGTGACTGCTCCCACCAAAACTGAAAACCCCTCGAGAAACCTGTAGTTTTACGAGTGTGGCTGAAAATATAGCCCCAAAGGTTAATATTTATTGTCTAAGAAGTACAAGGAACACTCTTCTTGATGTTCTTGGACCTGTGCGAAGAGAATTATGTGCAAAAGTACTCCGAAATGGCTCCGAAAACACCCCAAAATTGCTTCAGAAATAGGCTTTGAAAGCAAAAATGAAGCTTTGAGGGACCAAAACTTGTTCAAGGTAATGTCAACCTTAGTCTTTCCCCTTCTTCAGACACCACAAGAGTGTAGCTTAGTGGCAAGAGATTGCCACGGTTAAGCGAGCTCTAGGGGGAACAGTACTGGGATGGGTGACCTCCCGAGACGTACCGGGAACCTCTATATTCCTTGATCGTTGAGGTCCTCCTCGCGCGCAGCCAACGGTGCAACGTGACTTCGGTGACTCGAATGACAAGGTATGCCAAGGTCATGCCTTGGTTGCCACCTTAGTCGTAAGACCTTGGAGGAGGAACTACAATCAAAGAGGTAGAGGAGGAAGAAACCAAAGAGGTAATTTCAGAAGAAGATGTGGTAGGAAATCATATACGGCACAGGGGTGGAAGAAACTTCCAAAATCAATCTTACAACAACACTTCCTACAACTATGCATCAAACCAAAATGAGGATTCCACTCTTATCATGATGCTATACATGAGGTACCAAATGAATACCAAAGAAGATTGTATACTGACTTAGGAAGTAGCAATCACCTAAGTGGCAATATTTCTTTGATGAATGACATGGATGAAAACGTGAATGGAAACATAGTTCAAACAGGAGATAATACCGAACATAAAGTGCAGAGCATTGGATCACGAAGACAAAGAATGGAAGTACACTTTTGAGTAAGGTATTCTATGTTTCTACAATTCCAAGGAATTTAATCAGTGGACAAATTGTTGAGAAAGGCTATGAATTCAGGTTCATTAATGATGGAGTTTATGTCATAGATCCAAATCAATAATACAAAAGTATTGTTGCAGGTAAAAAGGAAGGAAGACATTTTACTCTCAGGGTACAAGGTAATGTAGGGCATGCCTTGCTTACTTATGGAGGTCAAAAGATGACTTAGTTGGACCTATGGCATAAAAGATTAGGTCATTTCAATGAGAATTATAAAAGACATGGCAAAGAATGGTTCCGTACTAGGTCTACCCAATATTCAAGATCAACACATGACATACAAATGTGAATTTTATTAGTTAGCTAAAGCAAACAAAAAATCATATAAGAAGGAGGGACTTATGCATACAAATAGGCTTGAATTAATTCACACATATGTATGGAGTCATTGAAAGGATTATAGTATCAATGGATCCATATATTATGCTTTGTCAATAGATGATGCAACAAGACGGATCACACTGTATGTGATCAAGGACTAATATAATCAAAAGTGTTTAATACATTTAAACATTATCATGTATATGTAGAAAGGATTATAAGACAAAAGCTCAAAAGATTGAGGTTAGATGGGGGGAGAGTACTTCTCCAAAGAATTTTATGACTATTATGGAATACAGGTATAAAACGAGAATTAACTTGCAAATAATCTCCTCAACAAAATGAACTTGTATAAAGGAGGAATAGAACACTTGTGGAATTTGCTAGATCCATGATGAAGGAGAAGAATTGCCCTAATTACTTATGGGCAGAAGCTAATAACACACCAAACTATCTTGTAAATAGGTTACCTTGTAAAGCTTTGGAGGGAATGACTCCTTATGAAGCATGGTGGGGTAAGAAACCTACTCTTGATCATTGAAAATTATTTGGATGTTTGCATATGCTTATTTTCCATCTCAATTAAGACATAAGTTAGATCCCAAGGCAGAGAAGTATGTCTTTATAGGGTATGATGATAACAAATGGGTTAGAAATTGTGGAGTCCATCCACAAAGAAATTTAGTATTTGAAAAGATGTGACATTTGGTGAGCAAAGTACGTGGTATACAAGATCAACTAATATTCATGCAAGTTCTAAAGAAATCATGAAGAGAAGGAAAGGAAAATCTAAGATAAAGGTATATGAAGATGAAAGAGATGATGATAGATATAGTAATGAAATACAGATTGAAGATGAAGATAGACCAAGGTTTGATCTAGAGC
Source organism: Ceratopteris richardii (assembly GCA_020310875.1). NCBI lineage: Eukaryota > Viridiplantae > Streptophyta > Polypodiopsida > Polypodiales > Pteridaceae > Ceratopteris > Ceratopteris richardii. Next base: position 4,982 of record MU263600.1, read on the forward strand.
ATGATGAGGTAGAGACTTCAAGGAGTGCACAGATCAGAAGGTCTCCTAGAGACAGAAATCAACCTATAAGGTGTAGCTATGACACTTCTTATATCACAACTAAGGATTATGCGTATATATTGAAGACAAATGAAGATCCATTAACATATGAAGAAGCTATAGGTAAAGAGAATTGGAAAAAAGCAATGAATCAAGAGCATGATGCTCTACTTGAGAATGATACATGGGACCTTGTAGCTAGACCAAGAAATCATAAGGTAATTGGATGTAAATGGGATTATAAGAAAAAAAAATTTGCAGATGAAAAGGTGTCTAGATATAAAGCTAGAGTAATGTTCAAAAGATTTGCTCAAATGCAAGGTGTGGATTATGATGAAACTTATAGTAGTCCAGTAGCTAAAATATCTACTACTAGAACATTGATAGCTTTGCAGCTTGCAAAGAATGGAAGCTATCACAGTTGCATGATAAAAATGCTTTTGTTAATGGATACATTGCAAATGAGGTATACATGGAGCAACTAGAAGGCTTCAATGATCTGAATGAACCAAATAGTGTGTGTAAGCTCAAAAGAGATTCTTATGGTTTGAAGTAGGCCCTAAGGGCTTGGAGCTATAGACTTATGAAGTTCTTAAATGAAGTTGAATACCAATCATCAAAGGCAGATAGTAGCTTGCTAGTGAAAGCAAGTGAAGATGGGTACATATACATTTGTATTTATCTTGATGATATTATACTTATAGGAACATATACCAAAGGAATCCAAAAGCTGAAGAAGAAAATGGAGGAGTTCAAGATAAATGAATTTGAAAAGTTATCTTATTCCCTAGGCATGAAGATTATCTATGCTCAACATGAAGTTTATGTTACACAAGAAAGGCACTTGAAGAATCTTTTGTTAAATTTCAATATGGAGAATTGTAGAATCTCAACAACTCCATTGGAGGTAAATCATAAGCTAAGTAGGTATGGAGGTGAAGATTTCAAAGATATGAAGATGTATCAAATTTTGGTAGGAAGTCTGATTTATGCTACCTTGACAAGACCAGATCTTTCATATGCAGTTGGTGTTCATGCATTTCCTTAGAAAAATCATTGGACTATAGCCTAAGGAGTGCTACAATATATCAAACGAACTTCTAATGAAGGTTTATACTATGGTTTCACTTTTGACACTAGAATCAAAGTTTTTGGTGATGCAAATTAGGCAGATAGTGTAGATGATAGAAGATCTACTCATGGATACTTATGCTACATTGGAGATAAGTTAGTATCATGGTGTTCAAAGAAGCAACCTATAGTTTCTTTGTCATCCAAAGAAGTTGAATATAAAGGAATGGTAGAAGCAGCAAAGGAAGTCATATGGATGAAGAATTTGAAGAAGAGACTTGAAGTTGAGCAAGGAATTCAATTATACATGGTGATAACATGAGTTCACTTGGCAGCTAACCCTATTTTTCATGCCAAAAACACATTGAGATTCAATATCATTTCGTGAAGGAAAAGGTACTTGATAAAGAAACTAAATTCATATATACTCCAAAAAAAGAATAGGTAGTAGATATGTTAACCAAGAGTCTATATGGGCCTAAGTTAGAGAGATTCAAAGACATGGCAGGAATAAAGAAGAAAAGCATAATCAAAATTAGTGATTGAGGGGGGGCTATTGGTGCAGAACAATCACAAATTGGTGCCTATGAAGGATAATGAAGTTATGTAGAAGCATGTACAAAGATAAAGAGATTTTTTCTACAGATAAAGATGAAAAAGAATGAAGGAAGCAATGGATGGAAAGTATGAGACATGATTGATCATATATCCACTTCAAGAGGAGCCTAATTAGTGTATTATAGTTAGATGAATAATAAAGAAAGTGAATAACAATGTATTGATCATGATATACTTACCAATTTGTGGATAGATAAGTGAATTATAATTGTAAAAAGTAAGAGAGTCCATTATCATAGATAAAGTAGAAGTGTTGAGGGATATTTGTAGAATTAGAGTTTAGCCTATTTCACATTTCTCTCACGTGCAGATCAAAATCCTTGTACACCGATCTAATTCAAGAGTTAACCAAGCTATGGTTATAATTTCATGTCCTAATTGCTTTCATAGTGTGTGTGGTCCATAGGAACATTCATATGTCAACTCTCTAAAATGCAGACTAAAAATGGAGCATTTCATCGATTAATGTTTTGCTTAGATCTCAGTGATGCATGTAAATTTTTAGCATTTAAGCATTCAAAATCTAAGCTGCAAGATAAGGAAGCTATGGCTAAAAGAATTCTGTAAAATGGATTTTTAATTTGAGGTTGAAGTCACCTGTGCCAAAATCGTCATTTCTAAACATTAGTTTCATAAATTCTCTTGATCGTAGTGATTAATGAGAGTTTTAATAAGCTAATCAAAGGTTTATTGTATCTCAAGGTTGCACAAGGATCATATGAAGATTCTTATATTGTTTGGAGTATTAAATTCTATGTCATTTGCAGGTAATGAAATTGAATCCTGAGACAAACTACTGAAGAAGAACAGAAGTTCAAAAGTTTGAAGAAGGAAGTATAGTTCAGTCTTGAACTTGAAGGATTTGAAGTAATTTATGTAAATTCTTGTCTATACTTGACATAGAGGTGCTCTTGAGTCAAGGTAGACTTGACATTGGGGATTTGAAGGTCTCCATTAGATACAATCTCTTGATGAAAGATTTTTCTACTCTTTTGAAATGTAAGATTATTTTTGCATAAATCTAATTTTCATTATTATTATTATATAGTTATTAGGAACAAGATATAAATTTAACTTTGAAATATCATTTATTGAGAGGCATTGTGCAACAAAGGGATAAAATATGAATTTCTTCCTCCATGAAAAAATAGGGTTGAATGGGCTGATTAACATTCCTAAGAAAGATCAATGATCTACATCAACATGGTTGCATCTTCTCGGCTATGGTTTCCCTTTTGAATAGGTTTTCCCCTAGCTTGTATCTACACCTATAACATTAATGTGTCATGTATATTTGTATAATACGATGTGTTTTGCTTCTAAGATCCTTCTTCCTTTCTCATTTCAAGGTACATTTTTTTCTTTAAACAAACCAACATTTGGAATAGAAGATACCATTGTTTCTTGAGGTGCACCATTATAACGTTCCTCTTAATCTCTCACTTTCTTGTATGATTTGATGCACATTACTCGATCTACACATATTTTATGAGCACTCGATTAGATTAGTATCAATAGATTTTCAGCTTGTAATCATTTTTGGCTTTTGTTTAAATTTTCATGATCATTAAGCAAAAAAATTAATCCTTCTGCATAGTTATTTTTTCATGGGATCTACTCTTTTATTATAGCTTGATTTCATTTATAGCACAATGGAAGGGCGATAGAGCACACATGGGATCCCCCAAATTTGATAAAGTGAGAGTAAGATAACTAGCAACTACTACGACATAGAGCTTAAAAGCCCATTAACGTAGACATTAGGAAGGGATGGTAGCCTAGATTAGATGGCTAGTTTGAATTTGGTAGGTTCAATGGCTAATGATCCCTAATGGGGATGGTCAGTAGCTCGCCACCCATGTGGTGATAATTATCTAGCCATAGCCCATAGGGGTTGAACCCCCACTCTCATCCTTGAGAGGCTAAAAGGTGGGGCCAACTTTTGCATTGGTTTATTTTTAGATATTTTCTCACTATTCTATGGAGTGGAAAGTTTGGTAAGGATGTTGCAAATCTCTACAAAATAGCTCTATTATATTTTTAGGCTAATAGACTGTCAATAACATGATGCGTATCATATGCTCGTTGTTGGGAATAAGTTATATGATTTCAACTTCTCATCATGGTCATTCATGATCTAGTATGTACGAGCACCAAATGGTTTTTAATATTTTTGCATGGTGCTGAGACATATATTGTTAGCTAAAAGTACAACAAATGATGCAAATGGTGTTGCAGATTATACATGTAGTAGTTCAATTATAGTTTCTATTGTGATGAGATCATGTTAATTATGGGAGCTCATACCAAATATATGCCAATTTTCATGTGGTGTTTTCGATTAAGAACCACATGACTCGACCAGTTTTTCTATCAAAGAATCAACCACCCTTAATGTTTACTTATGCATAATGTTCACTTGAATGAGTGATTGATTACTTAGATAATTTATTGTCATCAAGATTTCTCTTTTGGAATTTTTTTTCCCTTTAGGATCAAAAGACAGTCCATTTAGCCTTCCATTGGAAGAAATATGTTCATTTTTTTATGTATGAGAGTCGAAGTTTGTAGAACATTTCGATTATGCACGTTAGAGATGTAGCGTTTATTGCGTTTATTATGGTACGCTGTTCTGTTTTCCTACATTTGAGATGCTTTTCAAGCATGTTTGTGAACGATATATTTCAGGAAGAATTTCAAGATTCTTCCCTCTTCACAATATGCTACACTCTGAGTTGAACATGGTTGCTAGATTGTTCACGAGATGTTTCAGGTGTTGCAATTGTACATGGTATTGTTTGAACAATAAAGAAATTATCCTTGATCAATGCACAAAATTGGGCATTGCATTTTGGAATCGGTGATGATCTGATCATCTTTGGACATGTTTGATCAAGGGGAATCATGGACTTTCTATAAAAATGCGAGATCATCGTCATCTTGATCTCATGTATAGTGCTAAGAAGTTTCTAGTTGTGCTTGCTTGGAACAAAATTAGAACATTGTCATGTTGTACTCTTCAGGATGCACAAAATCATGAACACATATTACTTAAGTTGGTTTGAGCCCTAGCCTCTTGAGGCAGGTATTCAACTCCTATCAAGCCATGGTTGACATGTATTGGGCCCTTGGCCAGTTTCAACTTAGCTTCTTGATTGCTTTCATCTCATCATGTTGCATCACCTTTGGGTAGTCTTAATCCTTGCCTTGTGAGATACGAGGGGTTCCAATGAGTACTATGCCCATTCACTTATATAGTTGTTCTTGAAATCAATTCGAGCAAGGGGACATTGTAAGTAATAGTTCAGTAAAAAGCCTCTTGTGCTTGTTGGGAATAAAAATACCACATTGTCACCTCGTACTCGCAAGGATGTACAAATACTCTGTAAAGTTAATTCTTGGAGAGATACCCAATTCTCTTTGTTTCCACAACTATACCTGATTGATAAGTGCCTGGAATCCTCATTCCTATGGTGTGGTGCCTTTTCCCTCCCTAGAGGTTGTTGTAATATGTCTCTGTGTTCTAATTGATTTGTTTTTTTTTTAAAAACAAGTCAATAGTTTTTTTTAATGAAGATCAACCATCTTTTTTTAAATGAAAATTCAGCGGAAGCCTATTCCCCGAGCTTTAACTTTGAAAGTGCAAGTGTACAAGTGAATAGGATATAAAAGGTCCCAGTCAATATTATCATATGCTTCCATGAAAGGTTAAAGCTACCGTCGCCGGTGCTCTACTTTATTGTCGTGATAAGAGATATTGGATATGGTTGAAATGGTCATGTATATAAACATTCTGAACTCTCAAATGCAGTTGCGGTGAGCGATAGATACTCTGTCTGCAGCAGCTCTGCAATTCTATCGCATGGAATCCGAGCGCATAGAAATGACACTTCTGAATACATCGCAAAGAGAAGAGCCTAGCGTCTCTATGAGGCCGAAGGAAGAGAGCTCTAGGCGGCAAATGGGAGACGGCCCTAGCCGAGACGGCGCTCGCGGAAGCAGCAATGGTTCGAACAGATTCGAAAAAGAAGCGCATAAAGCCAAATTCCAGGCTCTTCTGGTCGCAGCTCTGCACAAGCTCTCTGGAGTACTAGGCATCATGGCACTGACTTGGGCGACTGTGGTGCTTCTTGGAGGTTTTGTCAGCGACCTCTCGACCTGGGATTTCTATCTTATCAGCGCCTTGCTCCTGGCCGAGTCCTTTCGCCTCTTCATCATCCAGATCTTCATCAAAATAGTCTCCCGCATTCTCTATCGCGAGAAGCGGAATCCCAAGGAGTTTGAATTCACTGACAAACAGTCCGAAGTGGTAAGTCGTCTGAATTTTCTGGGACAAGTATTAAGTGGATCCGTTGCATTCCTCTGTTTCTTCTTCACCATTTATCGAGTCGCCATACGAGGATCGCCTCCCTTCTCCTCTGAAGAAGGCCCTAAACACATGGCTCCGGCTCTTTATATCTTCTACACGATCGTCTTCCTCAACTGCGTGATTGCCATTCTATCCTCGGCGCTCCATCTCCTCTTCCGATCATTCCAGAACACTAATGACAAGTCGAACGGAAATAAAGAGGTAAACAGCCTGGCTACATTTTTCGATAAGATATACAGGACAGCAATAGAAAAGGGCACGACCGATGCAGGCGAGATTGATCTCCTAGATTTCGCTTTCGATAAGATCGCGAGCGATCTCAAGCGGGACATCAGGCCTCTTGTTGTGAGGAATGTGAACAAACAAATGATACAATACATGTCAGGAGAGCTTGGAGTTCTCATGACGTGCCAGTATCTCAAAGGGGATGACCTATGGAAGCGTATTGCGGCAGCGAACTTGCCAGGATTCTGGAAGGACAATAAGGAAATACCCAAGAACAAGGAACTTCTCTTCAGTCTACGTGATCGGGTGTCTGGTCTAGGACCTGACGCGAATGCGAGCCTCAATAGCATAGAGAGCCTTGCAAGATTTTGGTCGGAAAGCTTGCAACAGAGTAAAAGCCCGAATCATCCCTTCGTGATCAATAGCACTGTCGACAATGGAGGGAACGTGTTGGATACAATCGTCAATCTGCTATTGACGACACGGTCCTCACTGGTTTTCAAAGTCAGAGCTTTCGAGGCATGCTGCCGCGATTTTCGAGTGCGGCAATATCTTTATGAGCAAAGCTCTCAGCACTCTGAACAGCAAATGGACAAAGCGAAAATGAATGTCCGCTTGAATGAGCTTGTTGTTGAGGAAGTGACAAAACATGATGGTGATCATCAAGAGGTCGCCAAGAATGATGATCGCTGCGCCGTGCTAAGCAAGACCACGTTGGAACAACTCTGCACGACAATTGTCGGGGTAATCTCTCCGAGAAGCCCGAACGTACGTATCCCCACGAGGATCTACTCCGCCAGAGCTTTGATGTTGTTGTTACGGCACGTCTCAGAGTCAGAGTCTCATGAATGTAAGGCTGCACAAGCGAAGGCTTCACAAGCCCTACGGAACTGGGTATCTAGCAGGTTAAAACCCGACCATCATGACAAGGATAAGGTAGGCTACTTTGCACCAGCTGACATTGAGGCAGCTGAGAAAGTACGCAAGTGGGTGGATCTCAAAGAAGATTTCAAGTGGACGTCGTGGAGGGTCGTAGATTTGGATGGGGACTGTAAAGACATGACCAGCGCGCAAATCGCAGCCATCGTAGATGCATCATAACTCTGCGAAACCGCTTCATTTTTTCTTCTTGTATGCCTGATTTCTTCCTGTAATCATCTATAGCTCTACATAGCCATGGGCTCTGATCTTTATTCTTCTTATCTTCTCTATAAGTAACAGCGCAGGATAGTTCGTTGTGCAGCATCATCATACACGGGTGTTGCTGAATTATAACTGAGCAGTTATGCACCTCCATTCAGACATTTCCCGACGCCCGTACATAAGCATGCCACCTTCTATGTAGTCATTTCTTTTACATGATTAAAAGCGCCGTGGTAGCTAATATCAAAGTTCTTTGATGGTTTTTGTGAGAGTTATTGATTAAAAGCGAGGTAGCAGATCTTGTGAAAGTTGGCTTTCCTCAGTCCCGGTTCGCTGGCCTGGTGGTTGGGCCTCTCGCCTCTTGAGGCGAGGGTGAGGGTTCAACCCCTGGCAGCAACATGTAGGGACATATAAATTCCAGGAACTGATGTATGTGGCTGTTGGCCACCGTTTGACCATCCCCGCGGTAGTTGTGACCGCCGTTTAACCCAGTTGTAAACCCCTGTTCTTGTGGGATAAGGGGGGTCCCATGGGTACTATGCCCTTCCTTGTACAGTTGTAATTTCAAAGTTAAAGTTCGGGGGAGTAGGCCTCGGCCGAACCTCCATTTAAAAAAAAAAAAAAAGTTGGCTTTCCTCTCGAGTCTTGTCTATCGTGAAGCCTTATTCTTTCTCGATGCGTCTCGCTTCAGGTTACGGGAGGGGCCTTCCCCTTCCTGATGGTTAGTAACTTGGGATCGTAATCAGAGAATAAGGCCTCACGTGCTTCTCTCGGACTCCTTGAAAGCAAAGACAATTCTCATCTTTTCTAAGGAGAACATTTTGGCTGAGTAAGAAGAGCCAAACAAGATTATTCTTATTGGGAAGATCTTTGCTTCTAAGTTGCCTCTTGAATCCCTTCAACAATGGTTTTGCAAACGATTGGTTTTCACGTGGTTTGGTTGTTAACAAGTGCCTCTTTCTGAAAGAAAAGTATGTGCATTTGGTATTTGAAATTGAGGAAATAGTCTTCCAAGCCTTGCAGGTTGGTACGTAACACAATTATGTGCATTTGGTATTTGCAAATGAGGAAATAGTCTTCCAAGCCTTACAGGTTGGTACATAACACGTATGATGCACATCATTACAGTGGCTCCTAGATTTCATCCCCAATAATTAAAACCACCACCATATCTCCTCTTGAAGAAACTCCCCAATCTTCCCTACTTTCATCATGGATTTATTAGGAAAATCATTTGTTAAATGTAAGTGTTAAACGTTTAAATGTATCTCTTTAAATCGTCACGTCTCTGACTATTCGAAAATCGTTACCAGACCAGCGTGGGTTCTTGGGAGTGGTAGGGGTCTGTTAGACAGAGGCCCTGTACTTATTTCCCAAATCTTCGTTACAACATCAAAAGCATGAATACTCGTCTTTGCTCAGTTACTAGCATTAACTGGACAAGACTCGATTCTATGTACCTGAGTACCAAACTTCTTCAACTGATCTGCTTATTGGAATAGAGCAGTAGTCTGAGTTACAGACTCAACAGTAGTAATTAACTAGAGATAACACTTTAGTCGACAGATTCATTCGTCACAAAAACTTTACAGCAATCTCAAATAAAAGTCCACGTTTATCGAAAGCACTAGTTCGACCTCGTATTCGGGGTCAATAGATAATAACACCGAATACAATGAATCCAGTAAAACAAACAGAACATACTCCAACAAAACATCAGGTTGCCTATTCAATTCACACAGTAATATAACTACTCAGACTGACTCAGGGTACTTCAACAACTGAAGAACAAACAGCAATACAATACGATAACAGTACTCAGACACACAATCCGTCACTCAACCACTCGTTACGGTGAACTTCAGTGTGAGCAGACGATGCAGAACTCAACACTAACAGTACTCAGCACTTCACAACAGTGTAAACAATAATCTCACAAATGTTCAGGCGAACAATCTGGCAATTCCAGAAAAACGTCTCTCTGACCATTCTCCTTACATTGCTTTATATAAATTTTACAGGATGCGCATACCAACTTTTCACGTGCGTTTCAAAAAACTCCGTTACATCTGGCATCTGTTACATCTGTCCCACTCCGTCGGCCGACTAACACTGGCACGCACGGTGGACTCGAACGTGCAAGTTATTTTGCTTACAAAACTATTGTTCATCGATGATTCCTTCTAAATACATATTTTTGGCTAATCTAAATGTACGGGCTATTTTTTTCTTAAGAGTTTCTAACAGTTGTTTAAGGGTGTGTGGCTCTAATATTTACGCATCTACTCTAACAGAGCTAAGGGCGATGGCTTCGGTAAGTAAAATTTTGGCTTGTGTTTGCAAAAAGGCCTCCTGTAGGTAAAAATCGTTGGATAACGCCGCATCCCTTGAAATCTTCATTTCAGCTACTTGCTTTTGCATATCAGCGACTCGGTCTTTCTAGTTGCGCAACTGATTATCTAGTCTTTCAAACTGTTGATTCTGGAACTGTATTGTTTTGTGATATGCATCTCGTTCTCTGCGGGCATTCGCTAAGTCCTTCTGATATTTGGTTTCCCTGAGTAATTGATGTTTGAGTATATTATTGACTTCATCGAGGGATTCTTTCGTTCTCTGTAATTGTTCTTCTGCCTGCTTAGCTTCTGTCTGGTGCTCTTGGCTCTTTTGTATGGCTTCCTGCAACTCGACTCTTGTTTCTTCGAGTAGGTTTCCTAGCGCGATTCTGGTATCTTCTGTATCTTTGAGTGTTTGATTTAGCTTTGTGATCTCTGTGTTGGCAGCAATCAGTAAATCTTCTTTTGCAGCAAGTGCCTTATCTCGTTGGCTTGTGCTTTCTTCCTGTGCTTGGAGTGTGGCCTGTAATTGCTTTATCTGTTCGTTGAGTGCGTGGTTTTCTGCCTTTACTGCCTGTAACTCTTCCTGGAGGGGGGTGATATCTACCTCCATCACTTCCAATTTGCGTTGGAAGTCTTCTTGTGCATTGTCCGTGTTTTGCTTCAGATGTTGCGGCAGTTGTTGGGATAAGTTAATCAGGAGGCGACCCATAGATTCTAATTCAGAGAAGACTGGAATGGGGTGGGGTGGCAGAGGAGGGCGAGGTTGCGAAGAGGTTGCGGTGAGGAGTTGTTGGGAATTCGGTGGGGAGTAATTGAGGGAGGATGACGAGGATTCAGCATCTTCAGTAGGGCGATTGGGCTGGATGGGATTGCGGGGTGGTTCCGGTGGGGGAGTGGGGTTAAATGGTGGTGGTTTGGGAAGGGTAGAGTCAGTGGTTATTACCTTATCTAATGACTATTGTTCTGTTTCTGTATTGTTGGCTTCTGTTGATTCGACTACCTTCAGTAGTTTATCTAGTGCTTCCCGAGCAGATTGCTGCTCATCTACCTGTTGCTTTGATTCTTTTTCGGTTGAAATTGTTTCTGTTTCTGTTCGATCTTGTTGTTCTTGTTGCTCAGTCGATGATTCATTGTGCATTGATGTGGCTGTATCATGGAATGTCTCCTCTTCTTTCTTCTCGTCTTCTTTATCGTCATCTTTATCTTTTCCGATTGAGCCTTGTGCTTCACTTTCGGATGAGCTGATCCTGATGCGTTTCCGGTGGAACAATTGGTTGAGCTCTTCTTCATCTTCTTCTTCCTCATCCTCTAGCAGCTGTATCGACTCCTCATGTCTCAGGACGGGCCCTTGTGGTGGTGGTTGAGCTGCAAGTATGGTTGGAAAGAGAAAGGAAAGGATGTGGGGTAATCTAGATCGAGGGGTAGTTCCTTTATTGACTTGTTTCACTATGGCTACACATTCCTTGTGGATACGGTGAAAGAAAAAGGAGGCAAAGTTAACGGGTTCTTGTGCAGCAAGGTCGATGGCGGAGTAGAACGGGCGGGATATACTGTAGGTGCATTTCTGGAGGTTTAGGATGGCGACTAAGAAGTGGAGTGCAGTTCTTTCGGGTTCAGGGCGGCAGAGGATGGCGTATTCGTTCAATGAATAGCGGGGGAAGAGTTCTATCATTCGGGCTATGGGATGCTTGGGCCATTCTCGCGGCCTTGTGGAGTGAGGCGAAAGGCTTCGGCAAAGGCTTGGAAGGTTACTACGGTTCTAGATGGTAGGGAGGGGAAGATCCATTTCCGCTCAGCGATAGGGGATTGGGCGATGGCAGGTATGATCTGCGCGAAAAAGGGATGGGCTTCCACTGAGTGCCAAGGCAGCTCAGCGAAGTTGGCCAACCCTCGGGTGCGTAGGTATTCTCCTACCTCGGTAGGGATACCTTCACGGAAGGCTGTGAAATTTGCCAATGCTTCCATTGCGCACACGAACGTGGATACACAGAACACAGAACACGGATACACAGAACACAGAAAACACAAGCACAATCATAAGAACACAATAGCGTTTTTTGGCGCAACCGAAGAGATTAAGTAGAGACATTACGGTGGGGGGTAGGAAGTGATGGTTATCGTTGTGCGGTGGTGGAATGATACTGCTTTCAATTTGGCGTGCATGCTCGAGTGATTAGTAAGGAGGGCGGCTTATGACAAAAACGCGGCTATTTAAAAAGAAAAGAAAGAACAGAAGGAAAAGTAAAATAAAAACCAAAAAAATGCGGTCCACCGCCGAATGTTTTAATGCGGGCTAGCAGCGTGTTGATACCGCCGCAGCTTCAAACCGTTGATTGCTTTTGGAAGTGGATTTCCGGTCAACGTAGTCAACCAAAAAGTTGCTGGACCGATTTGCTCTGAGATCTTATAAGGGCCGAACCACCGTAATTTGAATTTGCCTGCGGACCTATTTGACTTTGCATTATAAAAAAGTACAAGCTGTCCTACCAAAAACACTGGAGTCTTCAGGTTTCGATCGTGCGTCCTTGCCTGTCTTAGTTGGACTTCGTGCATGGTTAAAAAACTAAGCCATCGGTGCTCATCTAACTCTCTGAGTGTGTCCAACCGAAATGACAATGAGTCTTTCGGTAGCACTTTCTGAGCGATTGCTACGCGTAAACTTGGTATGACTATCTCCATTGGTGCTATTGCTTCTAAGCCATAAGCTAATTTGAAAGGTGTCAATCCTGTTGTTACCTTGTATGTAGTCCGGTATGCCCATAACACTGCAGGTAGCAGTTGATCCCATCTTTCTGGTGCTTCCATGATCAATTTGCGAAGGATATTCAGCAGAGATTTGTTTGTACTTTCGGCCAAACCATTAGCTCGAGGATAATAAGGAGAACTCAATTTATGTGTGACTTGGAATGACTGTGTCAGTGCCTTCATTAAATTGTTTACAAAATGAGTGCCTTGATCTGAGACAATTTCCAGTGGTAAGCCAAAACGTGGAAAGACATCGGTTAGCAGACACTTTGCTACCGTAACGGCTGTAGCAGACCGTAAAGCCCAGGCTTCTGCCCATCTGGTTGCATAGTCTGTACAGGTTAGTATGTAACGGTTGTTACTGAAGACTGTTGGAGGTGTAATCGGACTGATAAAATCTAGACCCCATTTCTGGAAAGGTTCCAATGGTAAGATGGGTTGCAAAGGAAAAAGATGACGTTGCAAGGGTGTCTAGATCTTTGACAAGTATCACATTGTTTGAAAAACTGTGATATATCTCTGTACATCGTTGGCCACCAGAGACCACTCTGTAGAATTTTCGGTGAGTTAAGTCTGCTGCAAAATGGCCACCGGAAGGAATCGAGTGAGCCAAAGTAATAACTGAGTTAGCTTCATGCGGTGGAATACAGCAAAGTAGGATTCCGGTATGATCTACATAATATAGTTCTCCAGCAATTAACTGAAATCGGCGGCTAAAGACTGCAATTTTCCTTCGTACTGCCCTAGAAGTCTGAGATGGAAGGCAACCATCAGTGAGAAAGGTCAAGAACTGATCATAATATGAAAATGGGATAGGTGGGTCTGCAGAATCTTCATTAATTGGTTCTGACACATAAATCGCGGGTGTCGTGTCATCTATGCCCACCGGAGCTTCACCGAAATCTAAGCGGGATAAGAAATCTGCTAAGGCATGTAAACTGCCTGGCCGGTGAATGACTTCGTAGTCGAATTCCTGTAAGAGTAGCACCCATCGTGCTAATCGACCACCTAGATGTTATTGCCGAACTAGATAGACAAGTGCAGCATGATCTACATGAAATGTGAATTTACGGCCTAGCAAGTAATGTCTGAATTTCTTGACAGAATATACTAGCCCTAGACATTCTCTTTCTGTTACAGAGTAATTCTTCTCAGCAGGGGCTAATCTTCGACTTGCATAATACACTGGTCTGAACCATTTATCAATTTGTTGCATCAACACACTTCCTATTGCTATATCTGAAGCATCAACAAATACATGAAATGGGTGATCCCAGTCCGGCGGCTGTAAGATAGGAACTTGTGTTAATAAATACTTTAAACGATCAAATGCTATCTGGCATTCCTGGGTCCATTCAAATTGTCGAGGTGTCTTGGTGATTAGCTTGTTTAGTGGTATAGCCAAATGAGCAAGCCACTGTAAGTGCCTTCCATGCCACCGTACTTGGCCCATAAAGCGCATAACTTCTTTTGGAGTAGCGGGCACTGGAGCTTCTAGTACTGCCGAAATTTTATCTGGATCTACTTGGATACCTTGTGCAGATATAATGTGGCCAAGTAACTTGCCACATGAAACCGCAAACACAGATTTGTTCGGGTTCAAGCAGAGTCTATACTCTCTGCATTTCTGAAAGCAGCACCGTAAATGGAACAGGTGTGTTATCATCTTACCGAAAATTGAGAGATCGTCGAGATATACTTGCATAAAGGAAGCGAGATAAGGAGAAAATATCTCCTGCATACATCTTTGAAATGTGCTTGGTGCGTTTCGCAATCCAAACCACATTACCGTACAAGCAAAGACACCCCAGTTGGTAATAAATGCAGTTTTTGGTATATCTTCTTCGGTCATTCTCACTTGGTTGTAGCCACTGTATCCATCTAGGAATGAATACATCTCGTGGCCTGCTACTTTATCAAGCATGGTATCCAAAAAGGGGATTGGAAAGGGATCCGGTACGGTTGTTGCATTTAATTTCCGGTAATCTACACAGATTCTCAATCGCTTGTTTTTCTTTGGCACAATGACAATCGAAGAGATCCATTCAGCATGCTCTACTGGCACGATGAACTTTTAATAACCTATCAAGTTCTGCCTTTACCTGAGATGCATAATGGGGATTCATCCGATAGCTCGTTTGCTTGATCGGCCTTACTTCTGGCTGGAATTCTCAGTCAGTGAATTCTCGGAGTAGCTGGATTAAACCTGCTTGAAATGTTTCCGATAAGTTTTGCTTTATCTTCACAGGACGCGGATGATCTTCATCTCCTAAATTGTAAGTGATCAGCTGATCTTCCGGAACATAGAACTGTTGATGTTTCTCTGTGTCGTCTGTTGGTTTCAGGAGTTGCTGTAGTTCATCGTCATCTGTCGAAACAGTGTCTTCCTTCTTAGCCTCTTCTGTGATGGGTATTACTATATAGACTGAAGCGTTCCAATTATCTACAACGGTCTGTAGATCAACAGTTCTTAAGGAAATTAAGTGAATGTTATTCTTTAGAAACTCTTCTTCTTCATCGTCTGACAAATCATCTAGCATATGGACTGGTTCAGCAAAATACGGTCTAGCGTGTAGCTCGCAAGGTTGTATAGCATCTAATTTTACCACATATTTACGATTGGCATCTTTAAACGTAAGCTCTTGTGCAGACCAGTCCTGTATTACCTTCGCATGCTTCAGCCAAGGTCGACCGAAAAGAAGGTTGTAATCCAAAGTGGATTCTGGAAGATCTAGTATAACAAAGGTCATTTTAAAGGTCGTACCTTGCAAAGTGATGGGCACATTCCGCACAAGTCCTACGGGATGGACTCTTGATTGATCTGCCATTCTGACCAAAAATTGAACTGGTTCGATTTCGGTCCATCCTAACCTTTTGCATAATGCGGCAGTCGCAATGTTAACACCAGAGCCTCCATCAATTAATACCTGCATAATCTTATGATTCTTATACCATACTGTAATCAAGGGGACTGAATGATCGACCATAGAATCAGGTTCCAGTTGAACTACTGCTGTCGCTAGAATACAAGAAGGCACCGGACTGAACTGTTGTTGGAACTGTTGTCAAATTCCAGGTACTAATGCCAGTAGTTGGCCCAGAGGCAGAGTGATAGATGCCTTAGATAGGATTTCCCAGGCCTGTTGAGATTGATTGACAGGCTCCACTGATGTTGAAGTTGATGCCTCTGCTGATGCGGAGGTGTCTACGGTTGGTAATGTATCTGCTGCTGATGATGTTCCTGCTGCTGACTCTCGTTGTTGTGTTCCTTCCATTGTTAACGATGGCTGGGTTACCGGAATAGGCTCTGGGAAGATTGGTGGTTCTATTGTGGTCCATTGACTAGCCTTGTTGTACATTTTGTGTTGTTCACATATCCCTGGTTCAAATATTTCTACTGCCGGTTGCAGTTGTTTACCGAAACGGGTCTGGACTGCAGCAGCCTGTGTTTCCACCGGTGTGATTTGTACCATGTTGGCCATTGGATTTTGACGTTCCTTCCTTTGATCATACTCAGCTGCATCCTTGCAAAATCTCCTAATATGTCCAAATTCACCACAAAAATGGCAGCGTGGTGGTGGTAAATTGGGATTTTCCGGTGGTGGTCCGTTCTGCCAGCGGTTTGTATTATAGTTGTTATTCCTCTGTCCTCGGTAATTTCGATATCCTTGTTGCTGGTTGTTTCTCATTTGTGGAGGCACATAGTGGTTGGGTGGCTGCCCTTGTTCCTGGATAATTGCATTAATAGTCGTTGTTCCCTGTACTCTAGCATTGTATGCACAGTTTTCGGTGGTGTGTCTGGCAGTGTTGCAGATAGCGTAGAATGTCTGATTAAGTGCACAATTGGCACTAGTATGTCCTGAATTTTTGCATGTGATGCAATATACTTGTTTAGTCATATCTTCGGCAACATTTTTGTTTGTTTTTAACCACTCCAGATCTTCTGTAAATCCGCCGACTTTGTTTTCTAGCTGCAGAGTCATTGCAATGACTGCATCGAGTGTCATAGCTCCGACACATCTTATGATCATGATCTGCTTAAGTTGTGGAGTCAATCCATTGATGAACCACTGAGTGATAACGTCATCTGGTAAGTTAGCATGGGCCAGTGGTAGCTACCTTAAGTGTGTTCTGAAGAGAGTAGCATACTCCTGTACGGTTTGATTTGCCTTCTGTCTGTTCTTCTGTAGATAGTCAAAAGTTTCGGCTGGATTTTTTTTAGCCTGAATCGCTGCAAAAAAGCATCTCGTACTGCTTCGTAGGTGCCGAAATGATTAATATCATATTCTGTAAGCCATCTGGCTGCTTCATGACAAGTGTAGATTGGAAGACAATAGCCTTATAAGCCTGATCCGGTGGATGGTTGAGAACTGCGTAGCTTATCTCGAAAGTGCGTATGTGAGCATCCGGATCATCTCCTGGGAATCCACCAAACTTTGTGTACGTCACTCCTGTTGGAGTCGGCCTGGGTGGACATAACTGTTGTTGTTGTTGTTGTTGTCCGTTCATTGTGAGTGTATTATACCTTCCTTCTGTATCTCGGGGCTGAATGTCTGAACTATCGGAATCTGTATCGTCGGATGGCGCACTTTCCGGTGCGATGATCTTGCTTACTATGCTTCGAATCTCTGTTTCAAACAGCTTTCCTTCCTTCTTGATATCCAGTGTATGGGAACTCGCTTCCAAGCGCGGTAGTTGGGCTGAAGATTCAGCAGAAAATGCTAAACCGTCACCAAAAAACTGTGATTCTCTTACCGAAATATCACCGGAATGAACCGAAATTATGCCCGAATACGGTGTTTTTTGCCTTCGCCGATTTCTTTAACTAGAGTGCTTCTAATCGTAGATAAATCTGAATCTTTTTCCAAGATTGTTAAACTAGTTTCCAACTGCGTCTTGGTAGGTTCTGGAATTACTATATCTTCGACAGACTGTGCCGAAATAGTACCGGAATGTACCAGAGGCGTAACACGTTCCACCGGAATATGACCGGAATCAGTTTTAAACGGTCTTAACTTTCTTGACAACTGGGTCAGCCCTAGTTGTACTTCTACCTCCCAAAGTTGGCTTTAGTACATTAAGTACTCCAGACTGATGGTTCTTGGGATACGTTTCACCAGATCGAGTAACCGGCATGTATCATCTTTTGTACTAATCGCGTAGTATTACTAACGAAACAATTTGCAACAATCTGGTTCTGTTGCTACTTCCAATCGAACGATAATCTGGATGTTTGATTCTGAGAGACGACTGGCAATCTTGATGCCACCTTCCCACAGACGGCACCAAGTGTTAAACGTTTAAATGTATCTCTTTAAATTGTCACATCTCTGACTATCCGAAAATCGTTACCAGACCAGCGTGGGTTCTTGGGAGTGGTAGGGGTCTGTTAGACAGAGGCCCTGTACTTATTTCCCAAATCTTTGTTACAACATCAAAAGCATGAATACTCGTCTTCGCTTAGTTACTAGCATTAACTGGACAAGACTCGATTCTATGTACCTGAGTACCAAACTTCTTCAACTGATCTGCTTATTGGAACAGAGCAGTAGTCTGAGTTACAGACTCAGCAGTAGTAATTAACCAGAGATAACACTTTAGCCAACAGATTTATTCGTCACAAAAACTTTACAGCAATCTCAAATAAAAGTCCACGTTTATCGAAAGCACTACTTCGACCTCGTATTCGGGGTCAATAGATAATAACACCGAATACAATGAATCCAGTCAAACAAACAGAACATACTCCAACAAAACATCAGGTTGCCTAATCAATTCACACAATAATATAACTACTCAGAGTGACTCAGGGTACTTCAACAACTGAAGAACAGATAGCAATACAATACGATAACAGTACTCAGACACACAATCCGTCACTCAACCACTCATTATGGTGAACTTCAGTGTGAGGAGACGATGCAGAACTCAACACTAACAGTACTCAGCACTTCACAACAGTGTAAACAATAATCTCACAAATGTTCAGGCGAACAATCTGGCAATTCCAGAAAAACGTCTCTCTGACCATTCTCCTTACATTGCTTTATATAAATTTTACAGGATGCGTGTACCAACTTTTTGCGCACGTTTCAAAAAACTCCGTTACATCTGGCATCTGTTATATCTGTCCCACTCCGGCGGCCGACTAACACATTATGCCCATCACCCAACCGAGTGGCCTCTAGGGACAACGTTGTGGATTTCATCTATGAAGGTAAAGCATACTCGTTCAATGCAAGATTATACCCTCATATCTACATTGACATGGATCTTAACTTGGATATACCGTCTTAAGTCAACATATATATCGATGAAGAGAAGACTCTTGAAAAAGAAAAATTATACAAAAACTTACCTAATGCATGCTTTTACTACTAGACGCAAGACCAGAGGATCAAAGACCTCCCATTAAGATAGAAATCACTAAGGAAGAAACAATAAAGATGTGCAACATCTGATTAGCAGAGTAACTATGTGTTAAAGAGTTGATGTGTATGCTTTTGAAGAACATTCACTTGACTCAAATAAATTCAAGGAAACACAATTGGAGGCACATAACACAGAGGCTTTCATGCAAATGAGGTGTAGGAGGAGAAGAACCCCAAAGGTCTTTTAGGGACAAATCCCTCTCGCTCAGACCTTGAAACAAATATCTTCCATAATTTGGAAAAGGATGCCAATCTTTTAGAATACCTAGGTGAAACGAATCAACAATTGATTGGTGAGGAAATGCCAAAAAACAGCTTCACAAGCAAACAAGGCAATTAAGATGGACACAAAAAAGATGATCATCCGGATAGATCTAGTTTCAAAATGGTTTGTGATGGTCGTTTCTCAAAAAGTCAAACACCCATTAGGGTTCCCTTGGAAGAGGCCCCTCAAAGGATGACTCATGTGCTAGGAACCCTCAACTTCAAGAAGAAGAGAAGAAGAGAAAAATAAGAAAATGAGGGATAAGCTCCTGCTCAATAAAGATCTCTGCCTTCATAAATAATTGTTGTTTCATTGAACGTGTGCCAAACCCCTCAAGGTGTCCATGATTAGTCAACATCCAAAAATTTTTATCATAGACTCTGACATCTTGAGGATAAAGTTTATAATAGAAATTCCCACCTCCAACGCAAAAAAGCTTAGAAATATGAGGAAGTTCAAGAAAATAGTCTGCATATTTATTTTAAAGATTTGTGGGTAAACGTACCAAAGAACTGTGTAAACTCATGAAGAAGAAACAACACAAGGATGATGTCCCATACACGATTTACAACCACATGGTAGAATGCACTATCGACAAACAAAATCTAAAACTAATTGCCAACCAATTCACTCAACTCCTATGCATGTCTAGTCTGCTCTCTTCTCAAAGCATGATTACATGGCTACCATCTCCATAATTAGAACAAAAAGAACCCCGCAAAACATGATGCATATTCTTGATTCCCCCATCACTAACGTAGGGATTCTAGATGCTATTGATTTTCTACCCAATGGTAAAAGTTGTTGAAAGTGTGAACTATGCAAGCTTTAGGTTGACAAAGAGTTCAAAAGACCTTAATGTGGAAAAAATAAACAACTCAAATCACTTAGGGTGATCTCAAAGTTAGGTAAGGTCAGGCAAGGTATTCCTAAGGTGGTGGAAAAGTCAGGAGAGGCATCTAAAAGCTATAAAAGGAGGTGAAGAGACAACAGATGTATGGAAGTCTTGTAGGTCATTAAAGACCAAGACAAATATACTCAAGAAGGCTCATAGAGAGAATCATCCAAGGCTCAAGGAGCTGAAACAGAGCTTTCCAAGATAGGAAAAATGTAGAGGAGGGTTTTACATGTGAGAAGGAGTAAGGAGGAGCTAGCAAGCCCACACCCGTATAGTCTCTTGTAGGTATAGACATAGTTTGCTTATAAGAGTTGTAACCCCTTGTGTACATATCGAATCAAAGCGATTTAAGGCACATTCTATAACTTATATATGTATCTTACTTTTCCTAAGAGGGATTCTTGAAATCAATTTTATGTGTAGAGAAATTGGTGTATCTCTATAACTCTAATGTTTTCATATCCTACATCTCTACATAGTCTATTTTGTATAGAGTTGTTGACTAACCTAAATAGATCCATTTGAAGTGTCCTATAGCTTGTTGAAAGCTTATGGAGAATCCTAAGTGTGGCTAAGAGCTTAGGTGATTTGCATCACTGTAAGACAGGTGAGCCAGAGTTTTGTTGTAGGATAGTATAAAAGGTGTATGAAGGAACCGAGGTATTAGATTCATTTCACTTCTAGTGTGCAAATGTGAGGGATTAAATTCCATCAGTTGGTATTATAGCAAGACAAATCCTTTGAAGAATCTAGGAGTAGGACAAAAAATCTTGGACATAAAGGCTAACAATTACATTGTAGTGTAACTAATTTCCCATTCATTATGGTAGATCTAAGTTAAAAAGTGGATTTGCTTGACAAAAAAAAACTATCAGCCATGGAGGTTTAGAGTCATGAACTACCTCTTGAACAATGTTTTATGGCCTATTGTGTGAAGATGAAGATAAGCTCGATGTGGATCCCAAAGATCCAAAGATCACCAATCAAGAATTGAAGATATTGAAAGATTGGGAGGAAAGGAATAGCGAGATTCTTATGAGGAGGCAAAGATCCAACCAGAATGAAGGAAGCCTATGTATGAAGAGTTCATAGCTCTTAAGGAGAAAAACACTTGGGAACTAGCACCCAAGAAGGAAGGCATGAAGATAGTCCAAAAAAGTGGGTGTATAAGAACAAGACGAATGAAGATGGCAGCTTGGCAAGGTACAAGGCTAGACTTGTAGCCAATAGATTCACACAGACATAAGGGGTGGATTATGAGGAGACTTTTAGCCCTATGGCAATCAAGGCTACCATTAAAGCTCTCATATCCCTATGTGCAACAAGGATGTGGCCTATCTACCGGATGGACATGAAGAATGATTTCTTTAATGGTGAGGTACAAGAAGATGTGTTCATGGAACAGCCTCAATAGTATGAAGATCCACAACATGCTACCTATGTTTGTAGGTTTACGAAGGTCTTCTATGGCCTAAAGCAAACCCAAAGGGCTTAGAATCAGAGGCTAATGGAGTTTTTGAAAAGATGTGGTTTCTCTCCAAGTGATGTAGATCCATCGTTGTATATGAAGAATACAAATGAAAAGATATGTTTGATATGCATATATGTAGATGATCTTCTTACGACAGGTGATGTTGATGCCAGGATAAGAAAGAGAACCGTGCAAGAGAGTTCAAAACCTCTGATTTAGGCTTACGAAAGTACTTTCTTGGCATTGAGGTGATCTATGGGAAAGAAGGTATCTATCTTTCTCAAAAGAAGTATCTTGTAGATGTGTTCTTTAGGTTTGGCATGATAGATTGCAAACCAATAGTTCAACCCATGGATTCAAATTTCAAGTTAAGCAAGGAAGATGGTAACAAGCTAGGAGATCTTACACTATACAGGATCATTGTGGGATCACTGATCTATGCTACACTCACAAGACCTGACTTGTACTACATAGTTGGAGTTCTATCTGAGTTCATGCATGCAGCCACATATACACATCTCGATCATGCAAAGAGAATGTTAAGGTATGTGAAGAGTACAATTAATCATGGGTTGCTATAAAAATATGATGAAGAAATTCAAGTAAGAGCATGGAGTGATGTAGATTGGGTAGGGCGTGTTGACGATACAAGGTCAACTCCTAGCTATGTTTTGATGCTAGGTACAAAAGCAATTTCATGGATGAGCAAAACAACCCACAATTTGCATTGAATCTATTAGAGGCTGAATATAGAGCTTTAGCCATCACTACATGTGAATCAATGTGGCTTAGGAAGCTCTTCAAAGATCTTGGTATACAACTTGGACCAATTCCAATTTATGGAGATAACATGTCAAGTCTACATCTTGCTAACAATTCCATGTATTATGCAAGGAGCAAGCACATTGAGGTGCATTACCATTATGTAAGGGAAATAGTTTCAAGTGGGAAAATTAATGTTCATTTTGTAGGTACAAAGGACCAAGTTGTAGATATCTTCACCAAAAGCTTGGATGTGACCAAGTTAACAAAGTTTTCAAAGGCTATGAGCTTACTTGATATGGACACTACCACCTTAAGCTTGAGGGCAAGTGTTGAAAGTGTGAACTATGCAAGCTTTGGGTGGACTAAGAGGTCAAAAGACCTTAATGTGGACAAAAGTCCCAAATCAAATCACTTAGGGTAGTCTCAAGGTCGGGCAAGATTGGGCAAGGTAGTCCTAAGGTGGTGGAGAAGTCATAAGAGGCATCCAAAAGCTATAAAAAGAGGTGAAGAGAGAGAAAATGTAAGGAAGTCTTGCAGCTCATTAAAGACCAAGAGACATATACTCAAGGAGGCTCAAGGCGAGAGTCATCCAAAGCTCAAGGAGCTGAAAAATTGCTGCCCAATCAAGGAAAAATGCATTGGAAGGTGTTACATGCATAGTGGAGTAGGGAGAAGCTATCAAGCCCACACCCCCTCTAGGCTCTTGTATGTATAGACATAATCTGCTTATAACAGTTGTAACACATTGTGTTCATATCTAATTCAAGAGATTGAAGGTGTATTCTGTGTCTTACTTTTCCTGAGGGCTTTTGGAAATCAGTTTTATGTGCGAAGAAATTGGTGTATCTCAGTAACTTTAATTTTTGCATGTCTTACATCTTTGCATAGTCTATATTGTATAGAGTTGTTGACTGACCTAAATAGATCCATTTGAGGTGTTCTATAGCTTACTGAAAAGCTTATAAAACATATTAAATGTGGCTAAAACCTTAAGTGATTTGGATTAGTGTAAGGTAGTTAAATTAGAGTTTTTCTATAGGGATGCAGAAAAGGTGTATGTAGGCATCTAGGTATTGGGTTCATTTCACTTCTAGTCCGGAAATCTGAGGCATTAAACTCCATCAAAAATTTGGGTCAAGACTGTCTCACTAATGAGTTCTTCAAGACATTCAAGTGCATTTTGGTGAACCCATTATGCCTAGTTTGGATAGAAGCCCTACACTTCAGCACTTTGCCTATTGCATTATCTTTAGCAATGAAAGTGTGACAAAAACAAAAATTCATAAAAAAGATAGAAAAAAGAAGATTGAAAATAGGTGCTTATCACTATGCTGCAAACTAGCTATAATATGTTCATGAAGCTTCTCCCTAATTGTGTTCTTTTGCATCTTCAATCATGGATCCATGAGGATAAAAAGGCCTTGAATTTGATAAAGAGTCTTCACAAAATGACCTTTTCATCAAATTCGATTTTTACAAAGCTTACAATCGCCTCGAGTGTTGGAGTAGGATGTCTGCAAAAGTATGCGAATAGCCAAGGAAGAAGAAGAAGAAGCTTGGATCACGACACACAATACTGAATGTATTACCACTAGAATATACAAAGATATGTGACCCGTTAGGGCAATAGGTGTATATATAAGCCGGGGGAAAAAACCTCCTAAAGAGGCAAAAATGTGCCCGGGTGGTCCTAGTGTGTCCACACACATCACTGTTAGTATATGATCAATGTCTACCCCTCATGATTGTATGCACATTTTGTAAGGCCCCCTTTATGAGGAGAAGCCAAGCGTGCATTACCCAATTGATGGGAATCCCAACTTGAATGTTGGATGAAGGTCATATTGGACCATGTAAGATATTATAAGGAAAGGGAGTTACCAGGGTCCCCAATCGTGGGGTCCGGGGCAGCGGTGAGCAGCCCCGACTGGGGGGTCCAAGGGGGCCAGCGGGAATATTCCATGGAATATTCCCTGTCGGAGTCACAAATCATTTATATTTGTTGGGTCGGTTCAACCAGTCTAAGCCGTGTATGGCAATTACGCAGGCGGTGGCCGCCCACGCTCTACCGCCCATGTATAGCTGTCCATGGCAGGCCACCCATGATCCTATATATACATGACTTCTGCACTACCTAAGACACCAAGTTGAGCCAGCATACCTCTACCTTGTATCTCCCTATCTAGAGTTGTCTAGATCACCATTTAAGCTCTACCTTGAGAGCGCACGGGTGGACAACGCCATCATCTTTGTACTTGCTGCTAGTAGAAAATTGTTGAGATTCTCCTATATCTGTTATCTTCTCTGCTATTGCTCCTATGTTATATTGCGTAACTATTGTCTTACAAAACACTCCTTCATTAATGAACCTAACTTCATAACCTTCTTCAACAATTTGTCCTACACTTATCAAGTTCTTAGGAATTGTAGGAACATACAAGACCTTACTCAATAAGGTGCTACCATCCTTGGCCTTCACTGATCCAATTGACTTCACATTGTGCTTTGTATTGTCACCTGTTTTAACAACATGATTAGATACCTTATTCTCCAAATCAGTCATCAATGCTATGTTACCACTCAGGTGATTGCTACACCCAAAGTCAATGTAGAAGACTCTTTGATCTTCACTTTGCCTTTCACAAGTTGCATTCATTATCAATGTTGAATCCTCCTTCTGATCTGAAGCATAATTGTAGTAGGTATTATTATATTGTTGACTTTGGAATCCTCTACCTGCATTTCCTCCAAAGTAACCCCTACTACCTCTACCTCTGCCACCTCTTCCTCTTGAATTAAAATTCTGATTATATCCACCATTACTCTAAGTATTATGCCAACAATCATTAGCTAAGTGATTTGTCTTACCACAAATCTAGCAAGCTTTGACTCCATCTTTATTATTCCTTCCTCTTCCTCTACCTTTGCCACCTCCTCTTCCTCTTAGGAAGTTGGCTTGAATAGTTGTGCCTTCATCTTCATTTGTTTGTTGTTTCCCTTTGCTATTTTTCTTCTTATCCTTTGAGTACATTGCATGACCTGTACTCTTGTCACCTTCTCCTTTGACATCCTGCTCAAAGGTTAGCATGTGACCTAGCAACTAATTTAAGTCAGGAGTAAAATGGTCAAGTGATAATTCAATAGACAAAATGAATGGCTTCCATTTGTCATCACCTCTCAAACCTGTAAGGATTTTCCTTACCAATTTATCCTCTTCAATGTCTTCATCAACAACTCCTAATGCATCTGCAATGTCTTTCATCCTTGTTACATAATCTGAGATGGATTGAGAGGCCTTCTTCTTGAAAGTGGTAAATTCTGCCCACAAGGATGGCTTCCTAGACTTTGTGGTGTTTTGGAAATGCTCCTCCAAAGCATTCCATATATCACTTGCACTTTCAAAACCTCTAATGTGAGGTAGCAAGTAGTCATTGACTGCCATATAGATAATGCTCCTAGCTTGAGCATCTCTTTTCATCCAATTCTTCAAATCTGATAATTCTTCCCTAGTTGGAACACTAGGATCTCTGAATTGTGGCTTTTCTTCTTCACCTGTAATGTAAGCTATCAAGTCTTTGCTCATTAGATGAGCTTCCATCCTCATTGACCATGCTGGATAGTTCTCTCTATCCAGCTTCTCTATTTGAAGAGAATCTCCCATCCTTCCTTCTCGCGTGTATTAAATTCTTCAAACTTTATGAGTAATAGATGTATTCACCTTTTGAACCTTCAGATATTGAATTCTTTGTAGTTGCAGCAATCGGGATCCTCCTTTCTTCAATTCTCATGCTTCCTACTCTGATACCACTGATGGAGTGTGTTAAAACCCAAAAGAACAACTTACTCTTCAATTTACAACACCTCTATATCAAGATTAAGTCAAAACCTTCACTAATTTATAGGATCAATGATCAATTATAAAGATTTTGGGAAATCTGTGAAGAGGATGATTCTACAGAAAGTCTGCTGCACATATCTTTTTCATTGACTGAGCAAATGTGTAAAGTGTTTTATGAAACTTTGCACAAGGTGTTGCCTAAAGATTGCGCAACTCCTCCAAGTCGAATTACTCCAAAAGATTTAGTAGATTTTGAGAAATCAACTTGACAAGTCACCTATGTCTAAAAATGTACTTCTGAGAAGTCGATTTAGACACCTATAAATTCTAAGACATGGTTCTCCAAGAATAGAACCCGTTTAAGCAAATGCTTTTAGCCACAAGTAGCTTACTTTCCAACTTAAAGATTAAGTGCTTGCTTGCTCAAAACTTTAAACTGTGGAGTGAGAAATGATCAAATCATTGACTTCAAATTTTGCGCCTGTTTCAGGAACCAGTGAACACTTCTTCACATACAAATGTTCCTACACATAATTCTCTCAGTCTGATCTTAATTGAAAGCTGAAAATTTGTGGAGAGGTCAGTCACCTATAGACTTACACTTGTACAAAAGCATTTCACAAAAGAGCTAACACAGAAGGAGAAAACTCAGAAACATCGGGCGCAAAATTTTTGTCATTTTTGAAGGAGTTTAGAACTCAATGATGAGAGAGAGTTCAACTAACTTCTCAGGTGTCTAATGACTCTTACAACTACTCATTTCTCTATTCTCATGCTCTCTCATACTTGCCCCGACATTTTCCATAGTATTTATAGGCAAATATTTACAATCTTATTATGCACCTTGCCATCATCATGGGATATGTTTTGTAAAGATATTAGCAATAGTGCACCTGGTGGTAAACTTGTCTATGATTAAATATGTGGAGCACTCTTGAGTGAGGAGATTCGTAGAAAATCTATGGTTGGCACTCAGAGTGGAGATGCATATAATGTTCGTGATCCTTGCCAAGGAAAGAATCAACAACATGGTAGGAGCAAGAACAAGGAAAAGAATGGTCAATGGAAGAAGAGTATAAGTAAATCAAGGAAGAGGGATATCGAAGAATGCTAAAGCTAAAGGACACAATGCTGATGGGCATGTTAAGTAGTTACCTACACCATCTACTTCGACTGTGAAGATTGATGAAATTAATGCTATTTTTTATGATGTTGATGTGTCGAAACTTGATATTACTATGCCAACTGAGGATCTTATGGCTGATTCTCTTTCCCACACATGGATTCTGGTGCTTCTTTCCATGTGACACCACACAGAGAATGGTTCTCTAGTAATGCAACAAAGTCTCTTGGTACCATGAAACTTTGTGACTCTTACCAGTGTGATGTTGTGGGGACTAGAGATGTGGTTGTCGAGTTCATTGATGGTTCAAACTTTTCTATGCATAATGTATGCCATGTACCTCAGTTATCCTGTAGTTTGATGTCAGTTGGTCAACTTGATGACCTTGGTTACAAGGTGGTCATCTATGCTCAATCCTTTCGTATATCAAAGGGAAATATGGTTATTGCAAAAGAAAACAAAATTGTCTCACTTTATCCTTTATTTGTATCATAGAAAGAATGCTTATTAGTTGTTACTGGATAGCCTATGGCTTGTATTTGACATGGTCATTCGGGCCATATATCTCGTAATGGAAGCATCCAATAATTAAGTTCAAGAGAGATGCCTATTTAGACAAAGAAGGAACTATGTATATCATAACTAATCAACCTAACCACACTAATGAGTTTGGTGTAGTAATTCTCAAGACAAAAACAAGAACCCAAGGAAAAGAACCATTAGGAGGCGAACCTAGGACACCTAGAGGGAAATCAATATTGACAAGAATGCTACACCCAGAATGAATCCCTTAGGATAATACAAGTATTGAGTTATTCCTGAATAAGGACATTGATGAAGCATTTTGGAGATACAGAATGGAATAACAAAGTGAAGTAGGCTCCATCACAATTTATGAATTCAAGGACCTTGACACACCTAGAAAGGTAGTGTACCTAGAAAACAGTTTAGAGTGACTGTTTCTGGTATCGGATCATGCGAGAAATGCCTATACATGGAGAGGTGATTTGGTATTCCCCCCATCATGAGCACATGCAAACGCTAGTCATCAAGGTGTTGGGACATCCTCAGCCCATGGCTCTCAAAAAAAAAGGCCATACATGAGTTATACCCACCCCATAGGATGAGATAGATCTACCATGGACACCGATAGATTGGAATGACAAAGAGAACCCAGAATACAAGGAGGTAGCGATTTTTGGGAAAGATGGATGGACACTTAAAGAAATGAGTAGGTATTGCCAAGTCCTACTTAGTACCTGCCTCTTCAAGCTTTAGATTTGAGTTGTGGGACCTCTTAGCTTTCCAATGACACTATATAAGTGCCTATGTACTTTGGAAATGATGTAAGAATAGATTGAATCAAAATAGACTACTTCCAACTTGAAGGATCAATGAAAACCTTCTCTTTTTTATCACACACCTGCTCCATGTTATGCTCAATGCTACGAGTACAGTAGGATATAGAAAAATTCCTCTTACAGGTATCTAATTAGCTTAGTAGGCTAATTATTCCAAGTGGAATCACTTGAAATGATGCTTTATACACAGAGCAATCAATTTAGCAATTGAATCATTACCCTCGATTTTTTAGGACCTCTATAGAGTTTAACTAGTGAGTGCTTCGATGCATTTTTCTCCCAATTAGCTGAATGGATTTTCTTCAAACTTTGTGCACATGTAGATAACTTGGAGCTCATTCCAAGAAGCTATAGAGCATTGAAAATAGTGGAGAAATGACTAAGATATGAGTAGTACAGGTTGACAATTATAAGTGACTATAACAGAGAGATCATAGATGAACAATGTAGATCTATTGTATTAATGAAAAATGTTGTACAAGATCATATTCTTGACAATCATAGCCTAATGATGGTGATTAGTGTAGGCTACAATGTAGACCTCACACTCTTACAAAATGGCAATGGAGAACTCGAGGATTGAGACTTCTACATGTGGCTTTTTCAAGTCACCTTATATAAGTATTACATTCAAATTTGAATTTGAATTCAACTTTTGGCTCTCTCTAAAAATAATCCACCAATCTAGGAATTATTCTCCCTAACATAA
Source organism: Ceratopteris richardii (assembly GCA_020310875.1). Taxonomy (NCBI): domain Eukaryota; kingdom Viridiplantae; phylum Streptophyta; class Polypodiopsida; order Polypodiales; family Pteridaceae; genus Ceratopteris; species Ceratopteris richardii. Next base: position 34,389 of record MU263600.1, read on the forward strand.
AGTCATGACTTCTCAACTAATAAACTCCACGAGTTTGTTGAGAGTTACAAAGATTCTTCCAGGTTAAAATATCTGTTACAAATGTAAAAGGATAAAATTCTCCTAGCAATGGTTTCCATGGAGCTTCAATTGTTCATGAATAATCTAGCCAAATGTGTAGGCTTGTAATTTTCACCAATAGCTCCCCCTCAAGCCAAAAATTTTGTCTTGGTCTTCATCTTCAATCTTCATGAATATCCTGCAATCCAATCATTGATTTAAACCTGCAAAGTTTTGTATCATCTAATGCTAGTTGAATATCCTTGCTCAATAGCTTCTCTCTCACATAATGATAGTGGACCTCTATATGCTTGTCCCTAGCATGATAAATAGGATTTGTTGCAAGGTGTATTGAACTTGTATTATCTCCAAAAATCATTGGAGATGTAGTATGCAAACCCAAGTCTGTGTATAACAATCTGATCCATATGGCCTCTTGAGTAGCATTGGCCAATCGTCTATACTCTACCTCCGTAGAAGATAACACAATAGTATGTTGCTTCTTTGAAGACCATGATATAGGTTTATCACCTGCAAAGGATATGTATCCTGAGGTACTCCTTCTATCATCTTTGCATCCTGCCCAACCTACATCTGAATATACCTTGATGTCCAAGTCTGATTGATAAGGGAAATAGAATCCATGATTTTGAGTACCCTTAAGGTATTTCAAGATCCTTTTGGCAGCCTCCAAGTGAGGTGCTTTAGGCTTGTGCATGAACTAACTTAGAACGCTTACTCCATAAGAAATATCAATCCTTGTCAATGTAGCATAGTCAAGCTTCCCACTATGCTTTTATAACCTGCAATGTTCTCAAGTACATCACCTTCATGAGCACTTAATTTTAGGTTTACCTCCATTGGAGTACTTGCAACTTTGGCATCTTGCAAATGAAAGTTCTTTAATATATCATGTAGATACTTTCTCTGAGTAATATAAATTCCAGAGTTAGTATAGACTAACTCAAGTCCAAGAAAATATTTTTAGTGATCGAAGGTCACTAATTTTGAACTCCTTCATCATCTAATTCCTGATCTACTTGATGCCATTAGCATCATTACCTATGAGTATGATATCATCAACAAATACATATAGGTATATTAGCTCTGAATTACTTCTCTTGATGAAAAGAGAAATATCTACTTTACTCATGATAAAACCTTGATCCTGGAGATAAGTAGTCGACCTATGGTTCCATGCCCTAGGTGGCTGCCTCAATCCATAAAGAGATTTGTTCAATTTACATACATATGTTACCTTTTTTGTGTCCTCATAGCCAGGAGGTTGAGACATGTAGACCTCCTCTAAAATTCAGCCATTTAGAAATGCATTTTTTACATCCAACTGATACATGTTCCAATTCTTTGATGCAGCCACACTTACCAATACCCTGATGTTTGGCATTTTGGCCACAGGTGAGAAGGTTTCTTCATAATCAGCTCCTCGGGTTTGTGTGAAACCCTTAGCCACAAATCTAGCTTTGTACCTCCTTATTGATCCATCATAATTCCTTTTGATATCATAGATCCATCTAGAACCAATTACCTTCATAGACTCCTTCTTTGGTACTAGTTCCCAAGTATCACTCTCCTTGAGTGCTTCAATTTCCTCATCCATAGCTTCCTTCCATTCTGCCTTGGTCTTTGCATCTTCATATGATGATGGCTCTTCAAATGAGAAGTCTTTTGTAAGATAAACAGAGTGCTTAGTAACTAGCAAAGTGTCATACCCATATCTGATTGGCTTCTTGCTCTCCCTTTGTGATCTTCTGATTGCTTGGTTGGATGATTTTAGTATATCCTCCAAATTCTTCATCTTGACTTTGCCTTTGGACTTCCATGCCTTGAACTCTTCTAAGTTGATGATGTCCTCATCATCTAAGTTGATGTCTCCATTCTGAGTAGGCTCCTCCTTAGTGAGGCTTGGAAACTCCTCTTCCAAGTCGGAAGGTAGTTTTACTTTCTTGCATTCACTATCATCTCTACTGACCATGAATCCTTTGTTTGAAGGATTGTAGAACCTATATCCTTTCTGATTCAAGTCATACCTTATGAAGATGCACTTCTTTGCCTTAGATTCTAGCTTACCTCTTATCTGAGAAGGGATATGCAAATAAGCTACACATCCAAAGATCCTGCAATGATCAAGTGATGGTCTTCTGCCATGCCATGCTTCATATGGGGTCATCCCATCAAGAGATTTAGATGGCAACCTGTTTACAAGATAAGTGGAAGTAGACACACTCTCTGCCCACAAGTAATTAGTTAAATTTTTCTCATTTAACATTGACCTAGCTATTTCATCAATTAATCTATTTATCCTCTCTACCACCCCATTTTGCTCAAGGGTATACCTTGTTGTATTTTCTATCTTGATTCCTCTATCTTGCAAGAATGCCTCAAAATCATTTGAGAAGTACTCACCTCCTCCATCTGACCTTAGTCTCTTTAGGTTTCTCCCTGTTTGGTTCTCAACAAGTGCAATCCACCTACTGTAATAATCAATGAAAGATACATAATACCTTGATCTAGAGATTGAGGGATCCTTACTTGGTCCCCATACATTTGTATGGACAAGCTCTAGGTAGTCCTCATGCATGTAGCCTTTCCTTGAGAAGTTTAACCTATGAGACTTTTCGAACTGACAAGCACCACATTTTTAAATCATGTGTTGCTTGGATACATGATTATATATCCCAAGCACACATTGATCTCTACATATTTGTTTCAAGGTTTTTTCACCAACATGCCCTAATCTCTTATGCCAAATTTCTAGTTCTAATAATGTTTGATCTTTACAACTATAAAGTGCAATGTTCCTTGTATCCTCAAGTTCAAAAGTAAATAATCTACCTGTCTTTTCTCCTTTGGCTCTTCTTTTGAACCCATGCTGGGGATCCTCCACAAATGCTCCATATTGGTTGAATCTAACATGCAAACCCTTTTCCACAATTTGTCCAACACTTATCAAATTCTTGCTAATTTTAGTTACATATAGAACCCTACTCAACAGATTATTGTTTCCATTAGAGGTCTTAACATTTCCTACTTTAATTACTGAGTGCTTGGTGTCATCACCTATTTGTACTTGATGCTTACCCTTTGGTTCCTCAAGGTCAGAGAGAAGAGCTACATTGCCTGCCACATGGTTTGAGCATCCTGAGTCAATGTAGAAGAGATGATCAACATTTATACATGGTTTTGAAGTCATGTTCATAATCAAAAGAGAATCTTCTTGCTCCTCTATGTAGTTGTTGTAATCTTTCCTTGATTTGTAGCCTCCTTGGTAATTGCTATTGTAGTTGTTGTTTTATCCTTGATAGTGATTGAATCTTCCTCTTGATCGTGTATATCCACCTCTTTGATATGCTCTACCTCTCTGATTCTTGAAGTTCTTGAAACACTCATCTGTAGTATGATTTGACAATCCACAAATATTGCATGGTGAGGAGTTATAAGGTCTCCTCTACCTTGCTTACCTCCTATGCCCCTTCCTCTTGATGTTCTACCTCTCCCTGCATAGTTGGCTTGGGAGGTAGTTCCTTCATCTTCAACGTTTTTGTTCTTCCCTTTCTCTTTGGACTTACTTTTATCCGTGTATAGGCCAGAAGAGCTATAACCTCTTGATGAATCTCCATTCTTGTTGAGCTTGGCTTCATGAGTGAATAGTTGCCCCATGAGTGTGGTAAGGTCTGGAATCTGCATGTCCATGTATAAGTCCATGGCAGTTGTGAAGCTCTCCCATTTGTCATTAGCTTTAATAACATTGATTACTTGTCTTAAAATCTACTCCCCTTCAATTTCTTCTCCTATGCTTTCCAATTGATCTGCTACATCTTAGACTTTGATCACATACTTTGAGATCCCTTGCTTATGTTGCTTTCTTTGAGTGGTAAACTCAATCCACAATTGGTTCTTCCTAGCCCTTGTGTTGCAAGAGAAATAAGAGGACAATGTTTCCAAAGTCTCTTGGGATGTCTTACAATTCCTAATATGTTGAAGAAGAAAATCAAAGATTGAGTTAAGTAAGTAGGAGCTTGCTAATGCATCCTTGGCAAACCATGTGTTGAGTCTTTCATGCTCCTCTCTTGTAGGTTGTCCTTTGCTTCTGAATACGGGCATCTCCTCATCTCCTAAGATGTATCCATAGAGGCTCCTTCCTTGTAAGTATGTTGTTGCAGAGCAAAGGAGCATAAGAGAAGAGCCCCAAAATTCTCAAAATAATGGGCATAATTTTCCTTCTTCAAGGTCTTCAAGAATTCCCTCAAGCCATGTAAATGCACTAGAGGAGTCCTCTAGTTGCATAATCCCAATTTGTTGTAAAATATCCCTTGTAAATTAGTAGGAAGTTCACTTTTTGTAATAAAGTGATGGTCTCTTGTGTGAAAGGACCAAACTTAGGGCACATGTATATAAGTCACTTGGTGACTCTTTGTAGAGAATTTTTGGCATTGTGAAGAATGAGCTCTCAAAAATTTCGAATTTGCCTCTTCCTTGCAGATTTTGATCCTCTTTTTGGTGTGGTATGTGTGTGTATTGCTTGGAATGTGTGTGTAGGACTGTGGTCTACCCCTCCCCATCGTTTTTGAGCCACTGTAGTGTGTGTGCGAACTAGTAGGAGTTGTGGCGTGAGTGTGGGTGCTTCCCGCCATTCACCATTTTGGCCATAACTTGAAGCAGAGTTATCAGAATCGAGTGAAACCACTTCTAGTAGATGCGTCTTGTCGAGAGCTTCAAAAGGAGTACCCTATTGCTTATATTCGAAGTCTGGAGCTGGGAGAAATCCTTGATTTTCTGAAAACTACTGTAAGAGGTATCGCGGCAGACACTTTCACCATTTCAGAGAGTGTGAGAGGTGGATTAGTCTTTTCTCATGCATGCAAGCTTCACCACTTCCTTTTCCATCATGTGTGCACATGTCCCCATACACTTGGTTAGGTCGTTCGATCGGATTGACATTTAAATGTGTGTTAATTTCCCACTATATGCACTTGTGTTGCAATTGAGGTACAGTCTCATTGGCACGAGTCCTTGAGTCTTCTTGACTCAAGTACACACATTTTTTGGTGCCTTTGCCGGGGAACACTCAGCCAAGGTGCCTTCGTGATGGTTATAGATCGAGTGTGATAGAATCGTACTTGTAGAGGTGAATTTGTCCTGTGGAAAGTAGTCAATCACTTCAGCACTTATTATTTCACATCTCGGAGGTGTGTGTGATAAGTTTTAGGTTTAGGGTTAGTAGGAAGGAAGAGAAAGTGGAGTTAGGGTTAGGTTAGATGGAGAGGAGAGTTGAAGATAGGTGAAGTAGGAGTAGGCCAAGATCACCAAAAAAGTCCCAAAAACCATCTAAAAATAGCAAAATCCAAACTCTGTCAAAAAGAGTATAAAAACCCAAAAATTTGGCTCATTTGACACTACAAAGTGATCTGGTATCGTCGGAGAACAGCGTGTGGTATCGTGCGCAGAGTATCGTGCTGAGCAGGCCTCCCCAGTTAGTTTGTGAGCTCAAGGTGCAAGCAAGGCTATCTAAAGGTGAGGTTCTACCAAGATTATCTGCTAAAAACACTATAAACATGCATAAACAAGTGATTACAAAGCATGCGTAGTATCACGGGGGGGGGGGGGGGGGGGGGGGGGGGGGGGGGGGGGGGGGGGGGGGGGGGGGGGGGGGGGGGGGGGGGGGGGGGGGGGGGGGGGGGGGGGGGGGGGGGGGGGGGGGGGGGGGGGGGGGGGGGGGGGGGGGGGGGGGGGGGGGG